>JAQFYM010000207.1:0-99014 GCA_034694785.1 Agrenia bidenticulata | reverse complement strand
GGAACTGGAACTACCCTCGCAGTTTTTAATTCACTTGGAATTATCCCACTCGAAAATGAAAGGTTACACAGATTTATTCTCCTACCGATATTGGCATACATGTAAGGATTGTATTCAATGTCATCTATGCATATCATCTCGTTTAAGGACTTCAAAATAGCGTCGAGTGTTTACAATAGTAAATTATAGCAAAAAATTGGTCTCAACCCTATCGAGCTCGAGCACATTGTATAAACTCCCCTTTGTGGTAAAACAAGAAACTGGACCTTTCCTCGCTTGTGTAAAGACCCCTTGTGAGGCCTAATCTTTTGCTTTAAAGCTCAGATGAGACGGTATGCTATGTTTTAATAGTTATTCCCCATCCTTTTAGAAAGTTTATTATCTCACTATGTCGCAAGCTATTCTTTCTAGGAAAACATCGAAACTCTGAAAAAATAGTCACTAATTAGGTATTGACTAAAAGCTTCAAGGATGGAACTCCTTAAGGAAGGAGCTGTCTAATAGTTCACAAAATAATTTTGAAATAAGACGCCGGAAAGCTGGATTTATCTCCTTGGAAGGTCGTAGTTCCTTCTGCTTATCTCTAAGGATGAAATGAAAGTCTAAAATCTTTATGGAATTATATGTGTAGCATCAGTAGCATGTGTATCGGTCGTCATGCTTAAGGATTGGAGAGTTTAAAACTAACTTCAGGAATTACCTTTAAAGCTTCTTAGGTTAAGACAAAAATAAGTTATAAGAATAAAGATATTTTGCCATCATGGCGTTTTCTTCATCCTCTTCGTAAATCCACGTTCCTTCTCCCCATTCTCAACCCCCAGATCTCCAGCCCCCCAATTCTATTCACGTAACAAAATACTAATTGGTCTTGCTGATGTTCTCGGTGTTTCGTTCGTTCGTGGAAAAGCCAATGATAAAAAACTTTAGGAATGCTTTCACAAGCTAACACAAAAAGTCTATAGACCTAAGCACATTCCAACCTGCATGGGTTGATTCACGTGTTAAAGCAATTTCTCTTTTTTCTTGCAGAACCTGAAAGATCAAATATTAACAACGAACGTCTGGCTGGAGCACGTAAGTATTGTTTTTTAGTTCATGTGTCACTCATAATACAAACTCTTCATCTCCGCAGTGTACAAATGATTTTCAGGAAATAGAGGAAGCTACTTTCTAGCTAATTGCATCTCTAATGTAGGATCCAGTGTAATTCAAGATGATTCATTTTCCAGGGGGCATTCGTGCCTCTAGAGGATTCCGGATGATTTTCCAAGTTTATTGTTTCCTTATTCCGTACTGGGCATCCACAACAAAATCTGCTACTTTGAGGCTGCATGTACACCCTGTGTGTATTATTTTACTTGAGAATATAAGTCCACTTGGAGTTCTCATTTCTAATGCCCAGCAAACACATTTCAGTGTATACGCTAGATGAATAGTTATCCGTGGAAGAATTCATGTAACCATTTCCCATTTGAATTCCGCCTACAGAAATGCTTGGGTGGACAGGCTGTCGGAGTAACATTTTCAGGGTTTATATCATGCATAAAACTGTACTCAGATACAGCTACTGAGATCATCTTCCCTTGACTTATGCGGCCGTAAAATCAGCCCTTATTTCACGAATGATAGGACGCTCAGGGTAGTGTTTGTATTCAGTACAGTCCAGTTCATTCGTATTTCATGCCGGGAGAGTTCTAGTCTATCGTAAAGTGTAAATGATAAGTCCCATCTATGTACTGAAGTGTAAGAATAAGTGTAACTTTTCCCAAGTATTCTGAAGATCTATCCAATTTGGACAGGAATGGGAGGATCATAAGTTCCAATGGGATCCTAAGGAGTACGGAGGAGTGACCGAGCTGTATGTACCGTCCGAACACATTTGGCTTCCAGATATCGTTTTATATAACAAGTAAGATCACTTTCCACCTTCGCTTCAAGATCTCGATCTGTGTCACTTGTCATTTTATGTGAATCCCATGGTCCCTAAAATTAATACTGAACGAGATGCTTATGTTTCATTTTCAAGTGCTGATGGTGAATATGTGGTCACAACCATGACAAAAGCTGTACTTCGAAGTGATGGGAAAGTTAAATGGACACCCCCAGCGATTTTTAAATCTTCATGCGAAATCGATGTCCGCTACTACCCCTTTGACATGCAGACATGCTTCATGAAATTTGGTTCGTGGACTTATAAATTTTATAAATAATTTCAAAAAAAATAATATTTTCAATTTTTTATAAATGTTGCAGGTTCTTGGACCTATGATGGATTTCAGGTAATTAATAAACACACTATCGGAAATTAATTCAAAATCTCACTCCACAGCTGTTTTAAATCATAAAATATGTAGCAGTCATCTGTGACATCTGTCCATGCATACATACGGAGAGCTAGAGCTTATTGCTTTTATTTGCATATTTCGGTTTGTTACACCCTCCCAACTTAAGTTGAAAAGTCAGTGTCCTTGCCGCTGCTCCTAGTTACTGCTTTGTTTGGCTAACCAGCAAATGGATAAGTAGTTGTATTTTCTGTAAAGCCTGTCCCACAATTGAGACACTGTGATGAGATGGAGTTCCAGTTTCTGGTAACCTCTTGCTGTACACTGAGCTCGTAGTTGTGTACTTGGTTGTTTTATAGTTGGGGGTGGCTGGTGGTTGGAAAGACTAGGACTGGAACATGAAATATGGCATATGTGACTTGGCTTCAAACTAGAATTCCTATGGACGATAGAATATCTGGTTGGAGGGGATATGTATCTGGAAGTGAAAGTCAACTCAAGCCGGTTGATTTAGTAAAGTGTCTATTCTAAACAAGGAAAGTGTAGGATGGAGGATATGTGAGGAAATACCCTGTCCCACCCGTGCCGGTCGTTGGATTGGCAATATCTACTCGCTGTGCTTTTCCTTTACATCTTACATGCATTTGGTTCAACAGATACTGCATGGAGTTAGTTATAGGATATCCAAATGGGAATCATGGCAAAGGAGGACACATGGGATTTCATGAAGAATAACTGCTTGGCTTAACTTGACTCTCTTGAAGTAGAAATCTAAACGTTATTTTCCAAGGCTTCCTCTGCACTTGTAACATTTACCCTTTTTCGTTCAGTTTATTAAGCCCTCTGTGTCTGCTTTCCCTTCTCGACCTTATTTCTGGGATTCTAGTGGAAACGTGTTCATTTCCTTGGAATATTCACATGGTAGGCCATGGTGTGGCCTCGTTCATTCATATTCGGGTCATGAGTCAAATTGCTTTAATAAATTGTTGCAAGAGAAATCGTTTCGTGAGGTAAACAAATGTTCTTCCTATTTTTCCTACCAGTACAATATAATTCAGTCTTATTCTTTCTCTTTCATTCCAACAAATAACAATGAAACAGTAGACAAAATATTTTTTGTGTTGACCCGTAAAAATCGCTGCACTTGGTCTGAGTCTGTTAAACAAAAGTGCCTCATTCCATTAAATTTTAAGATATTACCCGTATCGCCGTTCTAAACTTAGTGTTTTTTTATTCAAGTAGTGAATTGTATTGGGAATTTGAAATTTATGAAGAAACATTTATACGCCACGGGCACTGCACTAGCTTTGTAAAATCTCCCTTTCTTTCTTGGTTTTTAAGTACCAAAACCTAAGCTGGATTTGACATGTGTGGCTGGGCGGTAGGAGAAGACTTTTTATAGTAGATGCAAGAAGTGAAGTGAAAATTTAATGATCATCTTCCTTGGCTTCACAAATTTTCTCTTTTGAGATTAGAGAAATATGATATGTTCTCTTGCAGATGGGAAATGCGAAGGCGAGAGGGAAGATATATTTTTATTTTAATCAGGCACTTTCTCCCAGCATTGAATTCTTGAGATAGAAGCGCAAACTAGGACATCAAGTTTATGGGCTTTGACAGGTCTTATTTCCACATTTTAATGGAAATCCTAATTTAGTATTCCCTGTATCATGGTTATGCAAAAACTATCTGTTTCCCAAAAAGAAAAGCACTTGCGTATGTTACTTAACAAAAGACATCAATTTGAAAGAGGATATAGCAGGGTAGTTTCTAAATTTAAAATATTGTTGTCATTTCCTGTCGCATTTATCCTGGGAACATCAAAGAAGCGTAGTTCAACAAAAGTCAGCCCAATTGATTTGAGGGATGTTCTCTGTAATGGAAGACACTGCAATAACATGATGGAAGGCATGATGGAACATAATGGCTTTTTTGTTTTACTTTGGCGTTTTTGCATTTATCCGACGTACCAAGACTGCCGGGTTGTCAGTGCTCATTATTCGTTATCCTTTGAGTCCTTTGTATCTCTTCCCCCTAAATCCCTTATTAGGCTTTCTCTCTAATAATAGAGATTTAGTTGCTCTTGTTTTTCCCCTGCCTATTGTATAAACGTCATATTATCATTTCAAACCTACAGTTAGGTGAATATCAGAACTATTGTTAAGCATGAACAGACGCATATATTGGCCTTATAGTAAGTATTTCTAGAATTTTTGTACATACAATTTCTTTAAAATGATTGGAATGTTTTTGATTATAATCTTTACAGATTGACTTAAAGCACATCAATCAAGAGCCAGGGGAAAACATGGTTAACATTGGTATCGATTTGGAAGAATATTATCCATCAGTAGAGTGGGATATTCTGTCAGTTCCTGCTGAGAGACATGAAAAGTTTTATCCTTGTTGTGAAGAGCCCTATCCAGGTTAGTAATAAATAAGTCACTTTAAAAGTTTCATAACAAGTTAAGATGGAAACAGCGGCAAGCCTGGAAGGCAGTTATCTTAAATCAAGTCTAAATTAAGGATGTCAGCTGTCCAGACGAGTTGTTAGTTGTGGTTACCTTAGCAGTTTTAATTAACTTCAGTTACCTTGGGGTTAGAGGTTACTTCGGCAAAATAACTTCTAGTAATTATGAATTGGGTGCTTAGATAACTAACATTGCCTTGCTATATGTACTGTTCATCTCAAGATATGTTTTATAGTTACTGATTCTAAAAAAACAACTTCTCAAAGCAAAGAGTTGCTCCAGCGATTTCTTATGCATTCAATCATATCTTTGAATTTTTCCTAATGTTTTATAGCATAACTCATAAATAGATTCATGTTAAACTTCTTGAAATTCAAACCACAATTCCGTGCTCTCTCATCTCTGGAGCCTCAAAGTTTTTCAAACCGATCAGGAAATTAGATTTTAAGATTTCTACGCCACGGACAGTAAAATGAAACTTTCCAACTTTCTGAGTTGGGAAAGTACTTATTCAGTCCAAAGTCCAGTAGGTAGATTGAAACTGATTGTAAGTGCTATCCCAGCTATGGTTTCCCGTGCATATTATTTTAGTGGGCGTGGAAAATTTTCTTTGTAACATCGAAAGAACTAAAACTTTGTTGTCTAAGTTCTGAGCACTCAAGTGAAAAACGATTGTAAACGAGTGAAACTTCTGGATTCGTAGTCCATATGGCCCTTGCCTTAAGGGAACTACCAAATCCCTTTGCAACGAAATCTTTTTTATCATTCCAATGGAAACTTTGAAAAATTCTTCCAAGTACATGTTAGTTCAGACTTGTCCTATCAAGAACACTTGGTACACCTTTTCAATCCTTTTTATACATTATATTAGATTAAATGTATGAATTCTACTTACTGCTACTATGCATACACGATAAATGTCCGCCCTGAATTTTTTTACCGGCAGCCTCTCAAAAAACATTATGGGCCGTACATTGTGTAAACTTTTTTCTTGTCCAAGGCTTCACGCTTGTTTAGTTCCATTAGGGTAAATAAATTTGGGTTTTTATTAGGAAAAAAACTAAGAGAGAAAGTCGGAAATCCAACATAAAATAAATTAGAAATGTTTGCGCAGAATTTCTACCATTCAAATCACTAAAGCATATTGTTCAGCTTTGCACGGATTCAAAATAAAGTCAGTACAATTTTCAAGTTAAAAAAATTCAAATGAGGGTTTCGAAGAATCCAATGATAATTTTACCATCGCCATCACTAAAAACAATAAGTAATAAAGCGAGTATTAAATATTTGCTTGTTTTTCAGATATCTTCTTCAACATAACACTTCGTCGTCGAACCCTTTTTTACACAGTGAATCTGATAATTCCCACGGTCGGAATATCGTACCTGACAGTTCTGGTGTTTTACTTACCAGCAGACTCTGGGGAGAAGATAGCCTTGTGCATTTCTATTCTCCTTTCACAGACAATGTTTCTCCTCCTCATATCCGAGATTATTCCTTCAACCTCAATGGCCATCCCCTTGTTGGGGAAATACCTTCTATTTACCACATTTCTTGTAGGCCTTTCGGTTATGGTCACCACGGTTGTTCTAAATGTTCACTATCGGAAGCCATCTACACACAAAATGGCACCTTGGGTTCGACATTTCTTCATTCGGATTATCCCTAGATTTTTGCTCATGAGAGTGCCAGAGCACGTCTTGAACTGCTCGGCCGGTCCTTCGGGTAAGTTTTCTACTTTCTTTTATATAATCCTAAGTGACTTTCTCTGTCCAAGAAATCAAACAATCTAAAATCAGGGGGAATTTAACCCTCCAATCTCGCTTCCACACACATTTGATCCACACCATGTTTTCATCCAATTCAAACTCATTTCTTCTGATAATGGTAGTCAGCATGATTTTTCCGGCCCTGTGATCAGATTCTGTGTCTGTTCGCCTTATCAGACAAGTAGGAGATGAGGATGAGAGCAAGGCCGAGGAGACTTTCAATCCGACACAAGGGGCAGACAATGCTCAATTTTCGTCTTTCCAAAGTCTTATTTATGGGGTGGAAAGCTCATCTTTCACTCCGCCATTTTTACGCTTTCACTCCTTATTTGACGTGTTTTCTTTGATAGAGGAAAAGAGTTTCACCTTAAGGGCGATTCAAAGATTTTGGAACACAAACCAATTTCTATTTATGTACTTTGGGATAGTGACCTAAACACATCATTTCCCTAGGGTTTTTGCAGCTGAGATTCTTTATTCTCCTTACTGGTTCTCAATCTTTGTAATTCAACAAAACGAATCAAAAGTAATGGTTCAATTTACTGCTTTATTTACAATTAGTAACTAATTTCGATTCCGTATGATTCAGGTTCAATATTATCTTTCAAGTTTATTTAATCCGTAACTCACATTTACAATGTTAGCTTTTATACTGAATTTTTTATGAAAAAATTCCTGAAAAGTATATTGAAATGTGAAGTGGATTATTTGATAAAAGCTACTTACATGGTTTTTATGATGTAATATGAACTACCGAATCAATAAGTTATCCGAAACCGATTACATGATCCACGTTTCTGGGAATCTCCCAATTGTATCGACAGTCCCCGGTGGAAATTTGAGATTGACGTGTAAAACGAGAAGAAAAGTGGAATTATCAAGTCTAGATGGTTTATGCTCGGCTATATATGATTAGTTTTTTTAATATTCCCAGCGAGGACGAGCCCGAGTGGCTCTCGAGAAGAAGGATGCAACGGCTTCCAAGGCGTTTCCCGTAAGTGAAAACCCATCTCAAATTGTTTGATACCACTCCAAAATTAATCTCAACACTTGTTTTTTCTGTGTTTTTTTTACTGATCTGTCATCTTTCCTTTTAGTTCCTTAAGAGTATAAAAATATACAAGAGTTTAAAACCATATTTTCTGCATTGATATACAAAAAGTGACAATGAAAAGTTAAGCATTTTATTTCTGACAATACTTTATTTTTATTTCTCAAGGTCTAAGCGGATTAAGCTTACAAGGATTCTCAGGATTTTTAGAACAGGGGGCCCTCGAAGGATTTCCTGGTCCAGCCTCTGCATCATATGGGCTCAATGGAACAGAGCCAGACAATCTGAGAAAGAAATATCCATTTGAGATACAGAAAGCCATCCATAATGTTCAATTCATTCAAACTCATATGCAACGGCAGGATGAGTTTGATTCCGTAAGTAATTCTTATCTGAAGCATTTCCGTTCGTTTACTCTACTTGTTCTATCTCCAACCGGAATTGCAATGGTCAAATAGAATAAAGGCCATTTACAATGACAGCATGATCGAAGATATCGTCAAAGTTTGACTTGTATCCGTCCTATGCTCTCATGATGAATGCCACAGTAGAACATTGAGTACCTATATTGAATCGTTATTAAAACAGAACTGCCGCTGCAAAGGCTTTAAGAGTATGTACATATTCACCTATGGGCAAGCGAACGCGTGTCAAAAGACCACCTTCTGTAATTGAAACAATTTACTGCATAAGTGTTTGAAATAACTTTAATGTGCCTAAAGTTTTAAGTGCTTGAATAGAATTTGAAGGTCTGTCAAATTATTTTGCCGGGGTAAAATATGGTTTATTTTAGTATTAAATAAAACGACCCAAGTTTTTTATGCATAAAAAACATTGGAAGGGGAGGGGAAACTTTTGCTAAAATGTAGCTTTGGAAGGATGTTGGAATCCTCTCAAGTATAATGGTTATTTCATGGGCTTGTATCATGAAATAGAAAAAAAATTAAAAGGAAATATTGAATCAACGTAAAGGAACTTGGTATATAAATCCATATGTTTTAAAGGACGTGGGGGAATATCTTGGCAGGTTATATTCTACTAAAAGCAATTCATGTCACCGTCAGGATAGGGAAATTTCCTGTGTCATTCGATTCCTTACAAGATTTATTTGTTTTGTTGCGAAATTCCACTCACATTTGAAAGTTTTCAAATAAACCAGCAGAAAACCCAGTTTTGACAGAAGGAAATAAGGTTGAGACTGAAGATGCCATGAAGGGGACGGCTACATCTTTACTTTACTCATGTGAAAGTTTTTGGCTTCATATCATATGGATCGTAGAACTAGAAGTTGGATGCATTTTAGAACATCGTTATAAACAAGATGTCCGTCCACTAAATGATTTCAGATCTCCAGCCTACCGTTGGGGGTACACATGTTACTAAAGTCGGAAGCATATTACTTTTAGTTGACCTATCTAGCACCTTTGACCTGTCGGCATGATTATTCGTGTTTTAGTATTTTTATTTTATGCCATTCCGTACTAGCGGCATCAAATTTGATGTCATTTCCAGACAGGAGTTATCTACTGGCAGTATCTTTTGACTGTTTTTACATACTCCATTACCCGACATGCATATGAGTGGGATTTTCTAGGTGCCAGAAGTTCACAGTTTTTTGACACCAAATAGTATTGAGCACACTGAGTGAATATGAAAAGAGCTTCTCGACGTTTCCACAATCGTATTTCAAGGCAATCTAATACTTTCTCTCCGACGTTTCTCCCTTTTTCATGAGTTTTAAACCGGAAAATTTGATCGTGAGTTGATGCTGAAGAGGATGAGGGAAATCGATTTTCTCCGAGTCTCTTGCAATATATATTCTATGCAGACTGTGATCACTAGGATCATTTTCCCCTTCAGGCTTCACTGCCGGTTCAACTTACAAAAGGGGGGATAGGAATGTGTCGACCAGGAGAACGAACTACCTCGTTGGATACTTATTTAAGTGTGAAATACAGCAGATTTATTTTACTAATTTCAAATAACCTGCCACACTGCCCTTTGGGGCTCTGTGCTTGTTTTAGTCATGATTAGTTATAAATTCATGTCTTCAATAAATCAGTCAGGAAGTTTGGTGAAAGCAAATTAAAGTAGAGTTGCACCTTTTTTCTATTAAAATGGATGAAATTCTTATTATTTAAGGAACAAAAGATTATTATTACTTGAGACGTTTAAAAATAGCTG
Organism: Agrenia bidenticulata; assembly: GCA_034694785.1. Classification (NCBI taxonomy): domain Eukaryota; kingdom Metazoa; phylum Arthropoda; class Collembola; order Entomobryomorpha; family Isotomidae; genus Agrenia; species Agrenia bidenticulata. Next base: position 89,257 of record JAQFYM010000207.1, on the reverse strand, counting down.
ATGGTTAAACCCTTAATCATTTTTGTGTGTTTTTTTCTATTTCAGGAAGATCAAGATTGGGGTTTCGTGGCTATGGTACTGGATAGAATCTTTTTGATGCTATTCAACACTGCCTTTTTTGTAGGAACTTGTTGGATCCTCTTTGAAGCTCCAGCTCTGTACGATTATCAAGTAGCCATCGACAAAGTCATATCTAATATTGCCAAACAGCAATATTCTCCAGAACAGGTTGATAATTGATTTTTACCAAGTGGACTTTTTGTGTTACTGTCTTGCAACTTTAAGAAGGGTTCAACAGTATTAAAGCTACAAAATATGGTTGACAAGTTATCATTGCCCTACTTTCATCAAAACCAACTTTACGAATCGAGATGGAAGTTATTAGCACGTATTGGTTTGTTTTTATTTTTGTTATTTGACTTTAAGAAAGACTGACTTTAAAATACATTATCACCGTCAGCCCATAACACCTCCGAAATAGTAGTACTTCAATATTTTAAAAAAGATGAAACAATATTTGTTCTGAATTTAAATATTCATTTTAAGCATCGGATCGATCAGCAGGTTTTTTTATTTTGAATTTTATCATGCGTATATCTTCCATTTTCATTTTACCCTATTTTAAACGTATAAGTTTATTTTAGTGTAAACAAGCGACGTTGTCCCTCCTTTATTATACGCCTTCTGTCCTAACTACATTCGCACTCTATAAAATTTCTGAGAGTACCACTTTTGAAAGCTTTTAAAGACTTCACCACATGTACAGCCTAAATTTCTTCAAGGCAACAGATGACAGTTTATGTTGGAAGATGGCAAATGACACGAAAAAGTTACAATTCCATTCAATACCACAACACAACGTACATTTATATACTGGAGCTCAGAAACCACTCTCCGGATCATCTCTTACTATCACTCGAATTTTACTTTGTGTTGCTGCAAGAACTTTTCTCTAAGTTGGTTTAATCATACGGATATATTTTCAATTACGTACTAGACGATCGTTACAGTTCCAATACCTATTCTCGTGGTATGTTTTCCGCTAGTTTATGCAGGTCTCCAAAAAGATTGTTATCGGGACGCTGAACTGAATTTGCTTGAACTATAGCTTAGAATTTATTTGTGAACTCTCATTATAGCATTCCGTTTGAATTTGTGACCAAGCACAACTTTGTGTTTGCTATTTGTTACTACCCTGGTACTGTATTCCTCCTTTAGATACAGAATCATTTTCGTGTGTAGTCAGCAGCAAATATTGACACATTGAACACAGTAGCAAGAGCCATGCGATAAAAAGCAAAAAAGTCTATAAAATTATAAAATGACAATCGATATTGTATGTAAACTAATACTATTTGTAGGTGATGTAACCTAATGGTAAGAAGAAAACTGTTTTTACAAAGTACTTAAAATAATATCAAAATCTGGGAAGTTTTGTAATGTGTGCATCAGTTTTCTTGGCTAAAGATTTCCGTATTATGTGATTGTACACGTGCCAAATATTCTGTTCAATCGTTTATGCCGTGATTGGTGAGTGAATAATAGCCAAAGTAGGGATTTTTGCAATGAATGTGAAGTTTGACAGATTTCACACACTGAAAATGAGAGCTTTTTAGGGGTAAATGGAAATTCGGGTGACTGAGTAGAATCCTGTCATGATTTAATCCTATTGTGCGATTTGTTCTGATGTGCAAGTCAATATTAGAGTTCTTATTTATGATGTTATGTTCTAAAGTGTACTACCTTTGTTTACCTATCCGACATTTTCTAAGCCCTAATATTGGAAGAATTATTTGAAAGATAATATTGAAGGAGGAAAAGGTTTAGAAATCAGCACAGGATGTACCCAGTCATTCAAACATGCTAAGAATAAATCTGTAGAGCAGTGAATAATTGAATGTCTGGTTTGTTAGATCTGAATGGATGCGTAAATAAATGTAAACTCATTAACTAATCACAAAGTTACTCAGAATTGTGGCTTACAACCACATGTGTCAAATAATTGTGACATTTGTACCTCCTAGGAGCTAAAGATATATATGTATACTCGTACTACATGTGTTGTTAATTGTTAAACTTATTTAAACCTATTCACAGTTTGGACTTGACATTAAAGCTCATAGATTTTCATAGCCTGCAAATAACAAGGCATGTGGTAGAGTGTAAGGAATTTGCTAACATTGTAGGGAGAAACGAAGCAAACTAATGTTAACAGAAAGAAAATATACGATACTAGTACATAATGAATTTCATGCACTTGGGCACTTTTACGACCTACGTACTTGAAAGAAAAGAAGGGCTTATGAATGTTCTAAGTATCACTAGGTCTAATAAGGAGTTACAAGTATAGTAAAAATAGTCTTACTACCATTCCAAGTTTAGTGTATGTAAACATCTTACTGTATGACAGCCTCACAGATTCTTACGAGTCTTGTGAATGTCCATGACCATCTGCTCAATCACGTTGTATCAAAAAATTAGTAAAGCTGTTTTTTCTCAAAATTAAACCTCATTTAACCTCTTTTCATTCTCGGAATTAATCTCTCTATTACATCTTGAACCTGGATCCCATTTATATTTTCGGTCCACAAGAAGGTAAGACTCATCAGCCTATTTACTCGATTTAAAAAAATGGGACATCCTTCATGTACTTAAGCATTTGGTGTCAAAGGTAAACCTTTAAAATTAATGTAAACTAATTGCAAGTAAAGCCTCGGTCATTACTCAATTCCTTCATACTGTGCGTAAGTAATGGGGGTTCTAGGGATACGGTAAAATGCCAAGTTTGTGAAAACCCCATTTTCTAGCCTACCTATTTGTCTGTGTCTGCTCGAATTCATGGAAACTGCTGATAAGACGTGTGGTTTCGGTCCAAAGTAATCAAACGACGCATCAATTTTTGGCTCTTACTTCTCAAAGGTTCCTAAGGTGCTGAAGTAGTCCCATGAAGGTGGTGATGACAGCATATTTCAACCGATATGTACAAGTAACCAGTAGGATTGGGACTAAAGGGTTGAAATCCTTCAAATTGCTTTTTACAATAGCCAGTAGAACTATTTTTGAAATTGAGTTTCAGGAAACCTTGTCGAGAGCTAAGCCCTCCATATATCTTTACAAATGGAGGTGCCCGTGCTTCCTAATCCATACATTCCAAGCTTAAGCGTTTTGATTCGATTTTTGATGTTGATGAATTGGATTCTTTGATCAATTGAATGAACATTGAATAAATAAAATCTCTTTCAAAATCATTCCACATTTTTTCTTTAGTTTTTGTAAATTATTTTCAGATTTTATTTACTTTAAATTGCTCGTCATATCATACGTTCATATAACAATTTATTTTGTAACGTTATTTTGCATACAACTTTAACAAATTCGGTACCTCAGAAATCTCTTCCGAAGCTAAAACTGTTATTATAGCATCTCTTGAGAACACAAAAAGGTATAAATTCTAATACCCAGAAATCTTATATGGTACATAACTTTTTTTATATGTAATAAAAACTAACAAGCATAAACTGATCTGGAAAATTTTCAAGTCTCGACTAAAAGGAAGATGCAAGACAACCAAATTAAAATGCATACTTACATTTTCTCATGTACCTGAATTTCTAAAAAAAAATTCAATCGTAAAAAATAACTGACAAGATTCCATATTTTATGATCGCACCATTATTGAGTAGACGGGTATAGTGTAAAATATAAATGAATTTTCCACTTATTTGCAACGCAAGAATGGCTGTTTATATTTTCATTCATGTAATAAATTGCAAAAAACCATACCCACTGGGATAAAACCTTGAAGTCTGGAATAAACGAGATGAAAATACGGTGACTATAAATATATTATTTCTTGGGTTCCATTAAATTATTTAGAAGTTAGTTTCCTTTTAGCAACGGAGATTGAACTCCTCTGAAAATAAATTTCAGACAGCTCTTGATCAATCGGTGTCCGTGTATCATAGAGACTAGGGGCTTGAAATATAATCCCACAAGTTCCCAAAATACATGCCAGTGTAAAGATCCAGAGAAAAAAACGATCCAACACCATCGCGACATATTTCCAATCTTCCACAACCTATTCGACCAAATACACAAAATAATTACAAATTAGCTCAGAATATAAGTGCAATGAAACAGAGGGAAGAAAGTTTGGAATTAAAGGAAAACTGACTCATTGATAAATAAGAAGCCACCCAACCGGAAACCGCGAGGGATCAGAATTAATAAAAAGTTATTTTAAGCCTCTTTTGCTGGTAAGGTAAGCCTAGAATCGTTCATTAATCCAACATTTCCTAGTATTCCTATCCATCATCCCGATAAGCCGACTCAGCGGGGTAATCTACTTCTCAAGAATTTAATGGGCCTTAAGTGCAAGCTAACACTGACGAGTTCTGAGTACACCGTCAACCGCTTCATATTAGTTTCTAAATTATGACAACTGGTTTACCTAAACATGGAAATTTGAAAAATGACAGCGGAAGCCGCAAGTCATCCATCGTAAAATGTAGAATGTAAGTGAGTATATAGCTTGAGTTCATTTGCGACACTTGTAACGTTAAGATCCATTTTCATAATATGGCAGGTAGCCCACAGGGATCTCCACTTTAGAGGTAAAACGCCATAAATTTAACCTCTTTTTACAACCTACAAGACAAAGAACACTTACCTCGCGGCATAAATTTTACTAGCTGAGTAATAGCAATATAGAAATCGTTAACAGGCCTTATCCTTCAGTCTTGCCAATCCAAGCAATAAATTCTTGATAGTCGATCAATTTATTTTATAGCGGTCGTGCTGAGTAATGCCTTATGAGAATTGGGAATGAAACTGAGCTCGACCTAACTTAAATATACCGTACCGTTTGGTCCTTGATCTGGTGTAATTTTTCATTTTTACAACCAATTTCCATTTCTGATTGCTTACATCCCGAGATAAACAGTACAGAGAAGATCAAGAATGCGGAAAATATCAACTAATTTTCAGTAACAAATGAAAGGATGGGGAAAAGTGAAGAAGTGGGTATGGGTTCAGTATATTCTCGATTCCCAGGCGAAGATCAATAGGGAGAAGCTTTCGTACATTCAGTACGAATTATAAGGAGATAAATGAAGCTCATTGACGTAGCTATAATTCCAGGTTGCTGTTGCTGAAACACTGGATTACTTTGTGTTCTGAAAAGTTGATGTTTCGTAGAGGGACTCATTATTTACTAAATGGGAAAACTTGTACATACTTGAAGGTAGCCAATTTGGCGTGACTCGACTACCGAGAACCAAGTGGAGCTCATTAGGTTACTTACCTCATTATCTTTGTCTTCATCCTTGATATGCTGCGCAATAAATTGTACGCTTTGTAGGGCAGCTAAGATCTCGGGGCTGTACTGTCGGTTCAAACCTAAGTCTGGAATAAAGTAAAACTCCCTGTGAAAATAAGTTCTCATAAATTGGGCTGTTTTTACCAAAGCTGAATCCTATCGACTTTTCTTGCCTCAAGCTCTAAACCTTAGAATTCTTAGACTTTCTTTATAGATTTCAAAATAAAACTAAACACGGACACACTCATATCCTTTGCCCTTTCTGACACTAAAGTTACGCGAAGTTGGAATGGATTTACGTCAAGTCTGATGCAGACGTCTGTTTTAAGTATTTAATATCAAGTATAAATAACATTCCTTTTGACGAGTTACATTAAAGAACTCGGGTGGATTCGTTTACCTTGGAAAAGATTGAGAAAGTTATTTCCATTTTAACCCTACTGAGCTTTGAACTTTCACTCTGGTGTCGAGGAAATTTATTAAACGCCGTTGTTGTAAAGTGTTGCTAAATATATTATATTTTGTGGAGCATTTGGTATATTCTTATATTTTTAGGGGATCAGAATCTCGGAAACGGGAAGTTCTTTACAGAGGAAGCCAAGGTATTAAGTTAAGACGGCTCAAATGAGATTTTTGAAATTTCATTATCTTCTCTATTTTACTTAGATTTTAGTAATAAACTTAATTGAATCTTGTCTTGGATTATATGTAGAGAGGGAAGATAAATCTGCAAACTTAATCTCAACTGTTCTGATCTCCACTATTTGTAATTTGAAAGTTTTGAAATGTGTAAAATAACTTGATCCTAACATTGAAAAAATTCTTGGCTTTCAAATAAATTTCGGTGAAGAAATGTACATTCTTTCAACTTCTTGTTGAGGTTTAATCTTCTTCCGTCAGTGTGGAAGACAAATCTTTCCGTATTAACTTCTACGTAAGCAAAATTTCCTTCCGGACCTTTACTTGCGTATGTTACAAAACAGATTTCTGGGAAAGTTTCTATAGTTCCATCCAGTTACTGCCATAAATCAGCTCACAGCTGTCACATATAACATACAGCGGGACATTAGGGGTTTGATCTATTGAAATGTCACAAGAGATCTAGCGCTTCTAGCCTTCCAACAGGAAATCCCCAATACCACCTCCACTAATTTTCTACCAAACACTATTTTTCGCATACGTGAAAACGTCAGGGGACCTATAAATTTCTTCCGCTGTCAAAGGTTTCGGTTTAAATAGTACTATTAGTATGGAATCTAGTAAAAATAATATTGGGAGAGGATTATTCAGAAATAAGCTTCCAAAATTCCAAAATGGCATGTCAAAATTCTTCTTTCCCAGACAATTTCCAAGAAGCTAATAAATCTTCTTAACTATTCATTTAATTCCCCGTATGTATTAAGAACCATGCAAAGTAAAACTTAAACTCAGATTAAGACCCATTTTAAGCTTTATGATGTTGAAACTTGGAATCTAAAAACATTTTGGGATTGCTCAGAGCATTTCAAATTCAATCCTGTAGGAGCTCTTTTACCCTAGATAAATTGCAGAGCTCTAGGGAACTTACATATATACACAAGTTATGAAATTCTTCAGCCTTATTATGATTTGATACACAGTTCCCTAGTTCCATTTCAAGATCTCACTTCGCTCATCAAACGATGCGCATGAAAGCAATTAATATATTTCAATATGAAATGAAGGATAAGAGGCACGCTCAATAATTTCTAGTCCCGTTAAATATGCTCCTCTACACGTAAAGATAAATTACTCCTCTCAAGGGCCTAACCACCCGACTCAAGGGTCTTCAGCCACTCTAAATCACATAATATTAAGTGCACACAACTATCACGGAGCATAAGCTGGCATTCAAATGAATTTAAAAGCACAAACCCCGATTTTGGTTTACCTAACGACGGACAAAGCCGTTTTAATCGGAGGAACGGAAATCCTTCACCAAGAACCAGATTCAAATATATTCCACAGATATATGCATAACTATGTATATTACATAAAAGCTTCTTTAGCCAAAATTTGTCTATATCATTTCATTATGTACCCCCTGAGATAAACTGACTATAGGATTATATGAACCATCAGAGATGAACTCTATCAGCAATGTCTCTCCAATGTTCTTCAAGTCAGGATACTTATTTTCAGGGAGATTTTCTTTGAACAAATATAAATCGTGATTCCCCTCTGACTCTTTAGTATATTGAAAATAGGGAAAGCGATAAGACGACATAAGACCCTTCAATCCTTCGGGGTATTTGATATTCATTGTTTGGCTCCTTTGATTTGGATCTTTTAACCCCTAAGGATATAAGATAAGGAGCATCCATGTAACTCTTGACGAAAATCTCCTACTTGAATTTGAATTTTTATTGTGCTCCATCTTAGTTAAATTTGTAAATTGACTCACTACAGATATAATCAAATAGGATGTTCGTCCTAACATTGTGAGGCTAAGATTTGTATTTCCAGGTACTTTATAAAACAGAACAGGCTTGTTTGTCTGTCGGAGAAGGATTGATTGCCTGACTTCAATTCAAAGATTAAGAGTTGAGGAAGGAAATTTAATTATTCGAGATCTTATAAATGATGACGTACTGAAAGATGGCTGAGAGATAACTCTCTTTGTCTAGGTAATTTGTCCTCTTGAAGCAGGTTGGATTTCGAATGGGGCTGATTTGATTAGCTGAAAACGAGTATCTCATCAACAGGATACTCAAAGCTATGCATAATTCATAGGGAACGCGGAATTAAGGCGGAAATGAGTAATTAAATCTATTTCCTCCCTTGATGATTATAGCCAGCATCATGCAGAAAAGCTGGAGAAACTTAGTCGTTGTTATAAGTTTGTATTACTCAACCCCAACGTTTCCTATAAGAATTGTACATATATCTACCCCTACTATATAGACTTGAACTCATTTACAAAGAGGAAGTAGGAAATTAGAGATGAAAAGCTTCTGGAATATATAGAATTTAAGAGAGTTGAGAGTTTTCCTATGTCTAGGATTTATAGGCCGCAATTGATTCTACTTGGACTTGTTAATCCTCGCACTTTATTTGTGCTTCCCTTTACAAGATTAAATTAATTTAAAATCCTTCGAGTGGAAATGTTATTGGAACAAAACAATGTTTTGGATTCATTTAAGCTACGTTTTAATGGATGCAATATTTTATAATGTTTTTACTCTCCTGCTTCTAAGCTAGAAATTACTTACCTCCCGAGTCGTCCGAGAAGGACTTCATGTGTCTAGAGTGGTCCACACTGGATTCAGTCCTGGGACTGCTGTCATAATAGCTGTCCCTCCTGGGAGGCCTTAAATATAAAGGAGGAGTGTGAAAGTGACAATGTTTTGTTTATTTCTTATCGGGAGTCGTATTTTTGTACGTTAGGTTTATAAATTCAAAAGATATAGGATAAAGGAGCTATAGTTAAGTTTATGTGTTTTTGAGATAAGGGGAAGTTTCTGGTCAAAGACCAAGATAGAGTTTTTTATTCCTCCCGTAGCGCATTATTTTATGAGGGTTCATGATAAAATATAAAACACACAAAAATGTCATACCCCGTGCCAAAATTCGTGCCGTAGTCATTGTTTCCGGTAGTGAAGTCGCCTTCAAAGGCATATCTGGGATGATAGTCAGGTCTTTTCATGCACAAAACGCGAGGCATGAACTCTAAAAAGACTGTCTTCACCCACGGAGACATTTTGTGGGTTGATGGGGACCTGAAAATGTTAAGAAAAGCTTTTAGATCCTACACACAAATTAGGGATGCTATTTCGAAAGTAAAAACATTTCTGTAACTATCCCTCCAAGCCATCGCCAATGTAACATAGCAGTTCCAGTCTGTCGGAGCTCCTGGCATTCAGTGACCCTTGTAGTGTATCCTGTTTCGTGGCTTTACTCTTTAGATTCTTTGCTGATTATAAGGATGGATGTAGGATTGTTAGTTAAAGTACCCAATCTAAGCCTTTCTTGGCTTTGAATAATATAGCTCATTTACAAACATGGGAAAAAACAGAAAAGATATGATCGTACATTAGCCTCATGCATTAAGGGCTATTAAGAAACAACTTAGGTAAGTATGCAGCAACAAATACAAAAACTTTGCCTCATAGACTATATATTCTCAGCACCTTTTATGTGTGTTCCATAATCTCGTCTCCATCAAAAAAAATCCCTTCAACACCTAAATACACATTGGTTTAGAATGCCTTCCATGAAGAAGTTTCTTAGATTTCAACTGCCTCTGGGTAATGAAGACATACAGTAATCTGTTCCAGGTCATTGATTTTCACTTTGGCTCTTAAGCAGCCAATATTTTGACAGAATGTTCTCCACTACATTAAAGATTGACAGCCGTCTTCCACTACCAGCAAGAGCTTATGTTTCATCTCAAGAGAGAGAATGGTGGCTTATTTGCTTCTCCTCAAGTCAAGGAGCTTTTAAGTCGAAGACAGGACTTTAAGACTCAACATTATCTCTAGACATAGATATTTCTGGATAGATGAATAAAGTAGTGTATAGGAATGAGAGTGATGAGGACAGGGTACAATACAGAGAGATTGTAAATTCTTTCACCTGAAGTGAACATTGAGAACCCCCACTGTGACAGAGATGGATAAAGTGACGAGGACCATTGTGAAAAGTAAATACTTTCCCAAGAGAGGAACAGCCAAGGATGTCGGTGGGATGATTTCGGCCAAAAGGAGGAAGAAAACAGTGAGAGAGAGAAGAATGGAAATACACAGCGTCACTTTCTCTCCTGAATCCGATGGGAGATAGAAGACTAAAACGGTGAGGAAGGAGATGCCAACACAAGGGATAATTAGATTGACAGTGTAGAACAACGTCTTCCGTCTCATCGTCAGGTTGAATGTTATGTCTGAAAACAATGAGCACCAAAATGTAATCAAATCCAACCGTATATACAGCATTAAAGCTAATATTATTATTATTACCATCCCATCAGATTTGGGATAAATGGGAGGCTTAAAAGTTTAATCTCTTTTCATTACTGACAGAAGCTTGTACGAGTATGTGTGTGTAAGGGATCGAAGGAGGGATTATGATACTAACGATTCCTCAGAGTTGTTATTTCTAGTTTCCCGTTCAAAAAGCGTAGATCGTCTTAATAGTGGGTGCTCAAGTTCTGCAGGGTGTAAGAGGGTATGGGAAATGATACAGGTTAGAAGTTAGGGTATAAAAAATCGGAGATTTGTAGATTAGAATGCTTTCTCTTTCTAAATTAGATATTATTATTGGGCAGGAACCGATGTAAAAATTTATTACCCATAAAATTTCGATTACCAGCGTTTTGGGTAAATGACTTCTATGACATTTATTTCAGGGCTATTTGTCCATCGTAAACGTAAGAAACGGTTAGATTAATGTGGTTTAAGGGAGTTTTCCTCTTTTTACTCCCTCTGGATTTTGAGCTCAGTTAATCTAAAGCATTTATCTATAGTAATCTAGATTTACAAGCTGGATTCAGTGAAACGGACTAAATTCCACCATCATAGGCTATCAGGATCCCTTAGTTTCATACTTTTCAGAGTCCAACCTCTTTGTCTTCATATTCGTCGAGTGGAAACTTCTCTTTCTTGATATATACAGATATATGAGTTTCCTTGTGTGGGTGTGGATGTATGTGAGTACTACTTTGTTTTAAGATTTGGATGAAGAAGAAGCTGAGAATGAAATGAATTCTTCAGGGAAATTCGCGAAAGTAGAGGGAAAAAACGTGAAAAGGGAGGAAGAAGTTCCATCCAAGAGGAAATGTATGTATAAGGGATAGCTCAAAACTACCCGTATGGCCGTAGCTCCTTTTTGAGGATGGAGGCTTAAATGTACCTACATGGAATGGGTGGGTGGGGTAAGGCATATATTTTATGGCTGGTTTAAAAAAAGGAGGCTGAGGACGAAGGAGAAATATTCTCTATAAATGTGGAACATAAAAGAAAGGAATCCTCCTTCTACGCGTTCTTAATGCGTACAGAGGACTTGGAAGTGTATGGACGACTGTTGTGGGATGTGGGACCGAGAAATCTCGAGGATTTGTGCCAAGACGGAATGAGAAATATTGTTGATATGTAAAAGGATACGACCCTATGAATCATAATATTTCCTACAGTTCATGATACGTCTAATCTTGAGCATACATACTTTTCAAAGAAATGAGCCACTTTCCTTTTGCTTGCCTTTGCAAATATTGTTACTTTTCTTTCAGTGCACAAGCTGGCTTATTATCCTTTATGCTCTTTCAGATATCTTACGCGAAGATCTGTCAATTTTAAAGGACTCAAGAAGAGCACTTAGATTAAAGAATTATCAAACCCGGGCCACTTTGGACGGACTTGTATATTCCAGGCATCTCTGAGATTATTTGGCGTGACTAACTGAATTAAAAACGTTATCCTTCGTTGGGTAACATAATGAAGAAATGAAGGCATTGACAAAACTATAAATGCACTAGGTCTGTAACGCTATGTACCTATGTATTTACATATATTTATGTGTATGTATGTATATGCATATGATTATATGATTTAATTTGTTTTAGTCTACATGAGTAGAAACTATTGGATGAAACAGTCTGTTCGAAAGACTACGGTAGAAAAATGGAACTGTTGCAGTGTTTTAAAACACTTGGAAGTTGGAAACACGGAATTTTATACAGAGAATAAATCTTTGTGTGAACCAAGATTTAAATTCGGCTGACAAGTTCTAATTCTCCTTTCACACTCTGTGGTATAGTTCTTTAAATTTCTAGTTAAGACTTTCTCTCGAGAAAGCAAAGGTTCAGAGGGTATTCAACCATGTTACTGTAAGTTGTGGCTTTTGTGAAGACATGTTAAGAGTGTCATTTATAATGGAAACCCGGAGATCTAAATCATTACTGTTTTCCAACTCAAGTGGAAACTAATGAATATTTTGAAGAAACTTTCTCAGCATCAAGGACGAAGCAAGCGTGGAAACTTTAACAATCAATTATTTTGACAAGAATTGTTCAGGCAGGAAGACAAGGGATGGGGAAAGTTAAATTTTTAATCCTCTTGTCACCTTTCTCGTTGAACTTAGGAAGCAAATCATAATAATGACATGAACTTTTAGTTCCATGCGAAAAAGTTTCCATCAATTATCAAAAACAAAGAAAAACTATGGATTATTTTGATGTAATTTGATGAAAGCCATGAAAGGTGACTTTTAAGTCAGCCAAACAAGATTAGTTGCTCTAGACACTGATTAATTATCATTTATCACATACCGCCTTTGTTTCACAACTCCTCTGAGATCATTTAACTCAGATGATCAATTTTCCCAACTCAAAATATTTTCCTTTCAACCTACAAAAGGTTTTAAAATGTTCTATTGAAGATGAAGGTTTTCCGCTTCTACTAAAAATCTTATTTGCAATCAAGCAGTAGTTAATTTTTAATTGCCTTCATCCATCAACTGAATTTAAGAGGTAGACTGTCCCTCATTCCACAAATTGATCTCAAGATGGGGAATGAATTCCAGTGGGGCTCAGGAGATTAAACTATTACGTTAAGCTGTCATTAATTTGGGTTGTAAAGATAAATAAGTAAAGAGCTGGTTGAGGCCCTTGATGACAAGTGGCTTGCAATCAGTATCCGGCAGACTCGCTCTTTAAATAAAGATCTTAACTGAAATATCGTGTTGAACGTAAGTTTTGGTTGGTAGTATGTGTATATATTGACCTGGATAAGGCTCACGACAACATGGATAGTATTCTTCATTTCTTCTTGCAGGAACTTCGAGCATATCCCACTCCACTGACAAGTAGAACTCCTTGAGATCGATCCCGACTGGCACAAGATTACTCCCCATGTCTTGATCCATGTGTTGTAAATCAACCTACACGCAAACCAAACAAAACTCCCCTCAAATATCTTATTTGATCAGTTCATCTCATTCTGTCTTTACTTTCTTTGTTGTAAGTTTACTATTTGAAAGACAAGAAACATTTGGGAGTGTGGTGCATATCGTTTCAATCTAAAGGATTTACCCTCTTAGGTTGATGTCTCTATCTATGAAGCTAAGCGTAGGTAGGAGGCTCTTCAATTTTATTCAACTTTTTCAGTGAGAAAAGTTACATCTGCTACTTCGGCAGCTCTGCAAACTTTTCTTTCCGATAAGCGCTTTGAAACAACTACATTGTGCTTGTGTCAGAGCCGAACATGCAACTTACAGATTGTTTCTTCGATTTTACATTTTTTTGAAGAATGGTGAGTTCATTTGGGAGGAGTTGATTTAATTTTATCTACCTCTGCTGCATTAAGTTAATTCGACTCAGGTGGAACGACAAAAAAATTTAGCATCCGCTTCTCATGCAATACAAGTTTTGTAGAATTTCCAATTTAAAATATGAAAAAATATGAACGAAATTCAATTTCTTTTAACCAAGTTACTGTACTAAAGTACTACTATATTGGAAGAATATATTGTTCAGAGACGGAACAGCATTTGTTTTATATTATTCAAATGACTAATTTTTAAAGTATTTTTTAGAATGTTTGAACTTCAACTATGACTGAGAAAATGGTGATTGCATATTTACACTATATTCATGATAAATTATTAGATCTATAACTGTATTCAGTTCCTGGAACCAATTATTCAATTATTCATAGCATGGACATAGAATTTGATATTCGAAGGTCAAAGGTCAACTGAATTGAAACAAAACTTTTGATACATTTCAAATAATTTAGGAAGATAGTCTTCATTAATTTATCCAAGTATTTTTTTTTAAACTCATAAAAATTTGCCGGAGGTTACAAATATATATTTTTTAAATTTCTGTACATACATTAATAGAAAGTTTACTTTTAAATCATGCCAAGTTATTAGGTCAGTCGAAAACAATGTTTGAATTTTTATTCAACACATAATTTTTCCTTGTGAGATCGGTTTCAACTATTCAGTAAAATCAACCTCAGCAATTTCTATTCCCTACCAAAGAGACTCCGTTATTTGAGGGAGTCCCATGAGACCCATGTGCTTGATGTGAGCCCCCCGGGTAGGGCGTTACGATCAATATTTTTCAAAACCATGTGGGTAAATCCTTTAATGAAGTTGTCACAATAGCTCAAGTCGCTTAAGAGAGCTGAAAGTACTTTAGCCAATAAAGCACGGAATGACAATTCAGTTTTTTAAATACATGAATTATGCTAATGATTGAAATATTTTGCTTCCACAAATACACAACATTCTGACCTGCTAACCTTATCTTATCAATTTCATATAGTGTGTTTATTAATTACCTGAAATCCGTCATAAGTCCAAGAACCTGCAACATTTAAAAAATTGAAAACATTAATTTTTTTAAATTAATTTAAATTAATTTTTTTAAATAAAATTTATAATTCCACGAACCAAATTTCATACTACATGACTGCTCATCGAAGGGGAACCATTCCACATTGATTTCACAAGAGGATTTGTAAATAGCAGGCGGTTTCCATACAATCATACCCGTAGAATGAAGAGTCGCTTTTGTCATCAAAGTTACTTCGTAATTTCCATCAGCGCTGAAAGTAAAACATTAAAAAAAGTAAGATTTTAATGCTCCATCATTTTGAGTTTATTACTAAACTTTCCCTGCATCAATTTCCTATCCCACAATGATTTATTTTAAAAGGAAAAACTTGAACATGTTTCAAAACCAGTTTTAAGGCAAGCTCCTGAACATTAATTGAAAATAAAACTGCTCAGGACATAAAAGATTAAACCGATCTGTAGGAAAAGTGCTGGGATAATTTGATCCCATGTCAAGTAGGAGGTTGACTACAAGTAAAAGTTTCTTTGTTATAAACTATTCCCGATTCTGAGATACCTGAAGATGATTTGGAGAATGGATATCATGGATGAATAGAGAAAGGAGTTTAGGACATAATGAGACCACTACTACGGGGGTGTCTTTTGTTTGTGATTGCATCCAGAACACGTACTTGTGTTCAATACGGAATACAAAAGCATTCAACGGGCGTTAGGAAAGAAGCTTGAGTGGGATGGAATGCATAATAGGAATGTCTAATTTCTTAGAAAACTTGAGAAATACATATAATAGAGAGGACATAGATTATGGGAGAAGCAATAATAGTACATTTACTATACAAAGCACAATGCAGATTTAGAAATTAAAATAAAGCAGAAGACCAACAACTCCTCCAAGTCTTGTACTTCCCCCCAGTTTTATAACTTGAATATTATACGAGTCGTAGGAGACATTTGATCTTGGTAGGGCTATTCAACCATTTCAGAATTATCTGTGTAGTAATGGAGTGAAATACATAATGAATTCTATGTTGATATCTATGGTATCGTACTTGTTGTACAAAACGATGTCTGGAAGCCAAATGTGTTCTGATGGGACATAAAGTTGCTCCACGCCGCCATATTCCTCCGGGTCCCATTGTAATTTGTAGTCCATCCATTTCTAAATCAACACATAAAATTAACATAAATAAATATACTGTAGCATTTCCACTCCCGTTGTTCCATCTAGAATCCAGAACCCCCTTTGAGTAATAGACACTAGCCTAATTTACTGATTGCATTAGCATAGTCATATTATCCCTATTTTCCATTCGCCGGAGTATATTCCATACACAGACCGACCTTACTAATTACCCATGGACGTTGCAAACAATCGTAATGTGCCAGTTTGCTACTACTGAATGTGACAAAATTAATCTCTTCCTCCGTAATAAAGACGTGGAATCACTGGAATCTAGTTTGATCTTAAATCTTTGGGATCTGTGAAAGGTTCACATTCATTATTAGTGAGCCGGGGATGTAAAATCCCTGTCTTCCACTTAGAACAAGCACCCCTGAGAATGATCTCTGTCAGGCGGAGTCAAGTCTATCAGTGGCAATAGCTTGGGTATAATTAGCTCGTTAGTTTAATTATGGGGCTACGTTGGACAGTTCCAAAGAACAATTTATCACTCACACTTACAATTTATACAGCCCGGTGGAGTATTTCAGAAGCAGAGGTACTTACTTGGAACGATGGCTATAATTTATAGTCTCTAGTACTTTTAACACTATATTTGTAGAAGCAAAGATCAAGTGCTTGGAAAATTATCGATCAGTGTTGTAACTAAGCTGGTCCGTATCATGTTATTTCTCTGGGCAATAATATCTAATGAGGCTAAGGTCAAATACTGAACCATTATAAAAAGTGGGGAACGCGGAGTTAGTTGAAGAAAATAGAAATTCCAGAGAATTCAAGGCATAGAGGTTTGCTTGAGACAGTTCGTGTTTATCTTCATTGAATAAAATACTTCCAAATATTAAATTTCCAAGTACTGCTCAAGCCTAAGGATCTCCTTTGTCAGTGGTTTTGTGTATTATTTGTTTTCGAGGGATGAGGGTCTCGAAGACAGCTAAAGAGAAGTGCAAAATACCGAGACACGTCTGTTTAAACGGTTAAATACCTCTCGTGAAAAAGCTTTCCCTTGTTCATCCTACATTTATCTTCGTCACTCAGGTTCAACATTAATCTTCCTCACTATTCACTCTATTCCCATTCGACCCTTCTTATCCTCTACTGATACTAATACTAACACTACAACTACAAGCCACTGCATTTTAGTGCTACTTCCACCTCATTTATCCGATCCCTTGATGTATTTCTGTATATAATAGGCAGAGCCCAAGGTTTTTGGAGAAAGTTCTCCTTCCCTGAATGATAGATCTTTAAAAGATATTCCAGGCTTGTAAAAAAAGGTAAAAGAAATATCTTAACCAAACAATTGGCTTCACTAACCATTATTACTCATGCGGTAAAACACTTGAGTGTGGGAACATTTTCTTTTCCCCAATTCTGTTGCCTTAACTAAAAGCTTTAATAGGTATTCATATTCAAATGAGTATTGTAGATGTTGGAATTTTATGAGAGAATACCGAATATTTTTAAGAATGGATTTAGTTTGATTTTAGTAGAAAAGCCATGGGTCGTATATATTTTTTATTGAAGAAATTCCTTTTCGGATCGCATATTTTAGGAACTGTGTATAGAAATCCAGTTATTCAATGTCAGCCATATATACTAAAAGTAGGTGGTACTGATTTGCATTCATTTTCATAAAGCACTTCTGGCTCAACTCCTAAGGAAAAGCTTTTTACGTCTTGAGTGCTTAAAAGGTTTTATCTTATCGTTTGGAGTTTTTCCTTTGGTATGCCCGTGACTAAACTATTTAAATATAAATAGTCAAACACGCTTCACAGGATTATTTTGTGATTTAATAAAATTAGTTTTGTTTTTGGACAACTCACCTGTTCAACCCACACATTGGTCGTCATAATTTGATTCTTGAGATTCTGAAATGAAAAATAAATCGGGGTTAGTATTAAAATATAAAATGTTCCAGTACAAGTAGATAGTAAATATTGTGTGCGCAGAATTGTTCACTCCGTCTCGATTCTTGTTGCATAAATACAAAAAACTGCAATATGTGTAAATCTAAAAAAATGGCGGTCATCATTAACATCGTTTTTATACTTGAGTATGTCAAACATATCACTGCACAATGCAAATATCCATCTCTTAGGAGAAACTTGAGAAATGAATGATTGGCTATTTGTGTTCCTAACAATCGAAAATCTAACGAAATAGAAAAGAAAGGACAGAAATACTTTCCCCGTCCTTTATATTATAATATATTCTGTGGAAGCCATCTCACTACATTGTTGACAGTTGACAGCTATTAGTCATCCAGATTTCCTGTCATGTCTCTACCATGGGGTCCATCCCAATATTCCAAATGTTTGGGACAGGTGCTATTTATTAAAATTCCGGGACAGGCTACCCGACCGACGCCTTGTCATCTTTGTGAGAAAATGTTGAGATATTGGACTTCCCTTCATATACCCTTGGAAGAGATTGAGGAGCAAAATTCAGTGAACCGGGAAAAAATCACGAACCGTATATTTCTGGATTATCAGATTTTCAAGCTGGCGCAAGGATACAAATCTACACGGTCTCGTTTTACGACTCACTGCAATATTCGAACGGTGAACAAATATGTCAATCAATGTATTTCATTTTATTCAAGCATGAACGGATGGACGGATGGTTAACTTGTTCAAGGGGCAGTCTCAAATCAAGTCTACTGACTCGAATAGTCTAAGAATTGACTCATTGCAATTATAATGATTTCTAGCTAGATGGACTTAGCTCAGAATTCATAGCTTCTTCTTTTTGGACCCTCTTGACGGCTCTTGAGGTCTTGAGTAATCTTAAATTACAATTTATATTGATATGGAATTTTTTGGGAGCAGTATATTTTTTCTCAAGTTTGCTATCTCTTTGGTATTCAAATAGATCTGAGGTTAGAATCCCCCATGTTTTTCTAATCTTTTGAGATTTGAATGTTCTTCAGCGCAGCCTAATGCATAGAAACAGTCATTTGATTACTATACAGGAGATAGTGAGTAACCTATGACTTGTCCCTTGTGGCATCATTAGTACTTCCTTGAGAACATAGTAGTTGTTAGTGTAGGTGAATTATAGCTCCCATCACTTCATCTCTTCTCTATTTTCCTTCTCAGCTACTTAAGCTTGCTTAGTTATTTCCTGTGAGATACCACAAGTAGGTAATACCACCTTCAACTCATGTCCCCAGGGAGCAACTTTAAGGCAATGTATAAGATGCCGGTCATTTGTGACTCCGAATTCCCACCGACTGCTCAGAATGACAAACAAGTTGAGCTGAAGATGGAAGTGGGCGCTTATCAAAGGAATGATGAAGTAATGCCATTAATCCTTAAAGACCTGTGGTTGCAGGTTAAAACCTAGAGGGTGTCCATAGATATCAAAATACACTGAGACACGTCCCGTATAGCTTTATAAGTTAGCTAGATTACGACTAGGATAAGTTTGTCTGGACTCAAGTTTCTAGAAGCAATTTGATGGAACCCTTGGGGTTGATGCATATATTCCATGATGGTTTTACACACAAATAAGATTAAATGCATCAGCCCTTTTTAGAATTTAAAGTCTACCATATCGTATGTTGTGCACGGTGAATAGAATTCAATTTCCGCTTGGCATATCATAAAGCCACGACTTCAATCAACTTCCTTGCCTGATCTTCATTCAAGTTTCCTCTTCATATTCACCGAGACTTCTTGGAGTAAGGAATTTATAAGACTCTCTTCCTGCCTTGTACTAGCTTATCTACATGAGAATACCCAAAGGTTTAAAGAAGTTGAGCAGATTTGGCAAATATAGAGCTAGGTGTTATGAACACCGTGAATGATGTACATACCCGAATCAATTTTTTATGTACCACAGTCTAATCCAAAAGAAGTTTGGATCCCGATTCCCAAGATGGATGCTTCATTTTAATACGACGGAAGAAACTTTTGCAAAGTATGGAAAGCTTGCTAAAAAAAAATCTCAAAAGATAAGAAAGACAACGATAAGGGACATTTCTTAGTTGAGTCGACTTATCCACAACGAGTTCAACTCCTTGCAACTCCTACTTCATAAATTAATCAAGATAGAAGCTGCTTTCAAATTTACGCTGGTCTCTCAGGAGAATGAAAGTGCATCATGAAGGTGGTTGCCAAATACCAAGAATTGCATGAAAGGGTTCTTGGCAACTGAGTACCAAATAGACTTGAGAGGACTTTTGAAGCTCAGAATTTTAAATTAGATCAGAACATTTGTGAGAAATACACATGATACAAGTTGTGTATGAAAATCCCTACATAGCCTAAGCCAAGTAGAAAATAATAAATTGAGAGAACATACCATTATGCCAAGATCATCTTCCTATCTCTCGCTTCCAGAGGAACAATGGAATTTGTAGTAGATTCCGTGTTACTCCTCTAACAATATTGCCCTTCCCTTACTCAGGCCATAAGAAACTCAATACATTTCAACCTTGGTGTATGAATGTCTATCAGAAACAAAAGACGGTATCGTATGTAGAGCTATTCCAACTTGTACGATTGTACATGTTATATCATCTTTTGCAAGGATGAGTCCATGAGTCCTCAGAGATCGATACGGGATGAGGATGCTGATATTATTGAAGGAGAGAAAGTATATCCTTTTACAAATGAAATTGTACAGCGTTGGCAGTGGGAATAGTAGAATATAGAATGTGCTCTACGATCCCTATTTCCTACTATTACTTCCGTATCCACGTTTTCCCACTATATCGTTGCAGGGTGTACCCCAGCCTAGTCGTACGTTTTTATTATATACATAGCCTTAATATAGCACTCCAAAATACTCAGATTCTAGAGTCCATGTCTCTCAGGCCTTGTTTCCTTTACGTAAAAGCATGTCACTAACATTGTTCCCATTTCCCTCTCTCCCGTCTCACTTTCTCTTAACGAAGGGGATGAGCCAAATCGGGTAGCTGGCAGTGGACTTCAAATTTTACTTCTTGCCATTGTTTCGTTTTTGGAACAGGAAAAAGGCTGCCCAAATCTCCTTCCACAGCTCCTCGTTCAGTAAGAGGAGGGAAAGTTAATGAAGAAATGGGGGATAGGTGTACAAAGCAGGAGATTTTAATACAAGGAGGAATTTCTGGCCGAGAATCTACCTAGTTTGGAAGTTTCAAGTCGGGACCAGAAGGTTTGAATTTGAAATTTACCAGGGCTCTAGCTCAGAGCCCTAGATATTATTATCACGCTTGTGTTGTTTGAAGATGAAAAAATGCAGAGCAGTGTAGAATATATATGGACATAGTGGGGGTAGCAGAAATGGAGCTTAGGGATTTTTACTAGCAGCTACACACATACATGTTACTCGAGATCTGCAGGGGAATACTCACTCCCTTCTTTTCAATAGAGACACACTTTACCCAGAGTGAAAGTTGTCATAAAGCACAGAGAGGCAAGTAGGGAAGGGAAATGGACTTGAATAGGAGCTGGAAACTCGTTATTCAGAGAAAGTTACTTTTCTAGTGTATAGTTACATGAATATAGTAGATGCTGGGGAATATATTTGATACAAATTTTGTGTAGGATTCTCTTTCTGGGATTTAATGTCTTATTGAGTATATAGAGTTATATTCATAGTTATTGCTGCTGGGAAAGAAGTCGAATCTGAATTTGCAAACTCATCATTATCATTTATGTCGAGCTAGATTGTTTAGGGGTGTGGTTAGATGGAACTTTTCAAGTACTTTGAATATATATTGGATATCGAATAAAACCAAATGTGTAGCATTTCCACGGCCTATTTTTCAAGGCAAGTTTTTAAACTGTCTATAATAATATCACGCTAACTGAATAATTTTCAAAATATTCTCTTCTCTTCATGAGTAATAAAACATTGGGTTTAAGCTTGACATAGTAATAAGGAAATGATGAATTGAGGCAGAATAATTAATGTTCAACAATAAAGTTTGAAATCAGATAGTTTCTTCGACAAATCGATTTTCGCTCTATAAACCTGAAATCCGCATATTGTACAATTAGAAAATTCAAGAGCACCAAGTGTCATAATTTGGCACCAAGCCAATTATTTTGAATGCATTATCCTGGGGAAAAGGTAACGACAAAACAACCCACCGGCCCATGTGCTAGAATATGTTTTCATTATCTCCTTGCCAAAACAAATTAGCAGAATCTTTTAGGTTACTGCGTTCTTAACTAAGAATCTCCGTAACTGCTCTGTTGTACTACCTCAATTAAAATACTGCATGGGACCTATTCCATAGTTTCAAATATTGATGTTAATCGTACTTTTTGAATCTTTCCATGCATTAAACAGATAAGATCGGCATCTCTGTAGCTCTCATTAATCCAAAGTAGTTTCTGAATGCAGATCAGGGAATCTTACAGTATGCAAACTAAAGGTTTATAATTTAGTTTTGAAATCATGCAGAAAGTATAAAAAGTCCATCGAATTTAGAATCTTAAAATGAATCAAGACGGGGGACGACAAAAGTGCCATTAATATTGCCCACGTATTCCATAAGATTTGTCCTCGAGTTATAATGCAGCGCACAGTTGATTGGTTAGAAGAGGGTGAGGTTAAAAGTCATCATCAATCTATATCATTTACGATCGAATGGTAATCGACTTTTAATGCGCCCGAATTTTACTCAATAAATCCTTGTATTTCTAAAAGCTTGAAATTGGATAACTTACGACATCAATAAGCTGAGAGAGTTTCAGACCCAGCTTAACCGTAAGCTTATCCGAGTTGTTAAAAACCGGTCGAATCAGCCGATTGTAATTACTCAGCAAATCATCATACAGCCTTTTCGCATCTGGATTCGCCTCAACTTGATTAAGGACACCTAAAAAATCTGTAATGAAAAATAGGAAGAAATACAGTGAATAGATCTCAACAAAGGCATAGGGTTAGAACATATTGACACACTCTAGTAAAATCATGCCTCCTGAGCAGCAACAGTAAATAAGAAAATCCAAGTTACCTGTGAATGAACAGCAAATAATGAACACACATAAAAGTATTTTGATCCCTGGAAAACACCAAAGGTGATTAAGAGTCCGCGTATTTTTAACGTAAATCCGCATTCTGGAACCCAGCTTGGTTGAATACTACTACTCTTTGATAGGGGATGAATCAAAGACCTTTGATAGCTTAGTATGTACGTGGGGCACAAGCTGAACGAAGGAGGTCGTAAGAACTCCTTACAACTCGAGAATCTAGGCCCGACTGCCTCAGCTCGGTCTCGGAAAAGTTCGCAACCACGAGTTTATGCGCTCTGCCCCTCCAATTCGTTGTGAACCGTCTTGTCCTCCTTTGCTGTATCTTTTTCATATTTATACACAAACTTTCTCCCTTGATCGAATTAGTAGTTAAATGTTTCAGAATTCAAATTCCTAGATGAATTACATATATGTCTCCCATGTTAATATGAACACATCCATTCTTTCCTAATCCGAAATAGGCCATGCTCTTTGTGTTGTCCGAAAGCTGGGAGAAAGGCTAGGACGAAATCAAACGTGTATCTGTATTTAAAAGTGGGGTGTATGGCTCTATGAATTAATAATTTTGTGATTGAAAGAGAAAGTGGGACGGTGGTGTATTTCATTTCAGTAGGAGCAACCACCACTCGTTCCGCCTCCTTCATTGAACCGACGACTTTCTCTTTTCTGACTTTCTCTTCGGGTATCCTGGTTGACTGGGCAAACATGTTACTGACAGTGAATTCGGGTCTTGGATATGGGAGTATAGTAAATGCTGTAGCATACAGATGTGTTCTATGTATGCTGGATGTGAACATGTATGTCTGGCAATGCCAAAGAATTTCGGTTCCAAAAAGTTGGCTAAAAAGTTAATGTGGAGTCCGAATAGTCCAATGCTACCGAGCCGGAGAAACGGAAAGACCTTCAAGAAATTATATCAAATGGTTTTTTTTCACTTTCAGATTAAAAAAAGTTTTTGTTACATTTACTACTTTGTAGGGAAGCATTTCATTGAAATTATCTGTGATGTAGGACTTTTTTGCTAGCTTTTGCTTTGGAGGTAGTGCCGTAGCAGCAGTTTCCGTTGCCAAATCGTTTGCGAAATGTTCAAATTTCATAGGATATTTTGATGATTGCAAGTGTTTTTCCCAAGAATATTTCCCGTTTTCATACAATGGTTTTAAGCCGTTATTTTACATTTCCTTTGGAAGTTTATCGTTTATTGTTGTTTTGTATTTAGCACGGAGAGTATAATACTCGTGAACTAGTAAGTACACAATTTATGCATAACATCAAGCTTATACATATTTAACTGAACGTTTTCCGAATTATATCCCTTTTGCAAGTCTTTCATGCTCAAGTGGGTAGTGAAGTGAACCTGAACTAATTTAATTTATAATCCTTTCAAATTTTGAAAGGCGAATCAGTATCTTGTGTTACTGCTAATATATTTGAACCTAAAATTATTATAAAACCTTAGTATAAGTTCTGCATCTCAATACGTAAGGTATTTAAATGGTCGATCTGCCAAAGTATACTCAATTTGGCTGAGGTGTTGCAGAAACAGTATTTTTGTCCGTAGGCTTTCTCCTAAGACCCCAAGATCCCAAACGGAAAATGAGCGTCGTAGCTCGTGTTTGTTTCTTTTGCCTTCCACCTGGAACAGTAATAAAGGATTAAATTAGACGGCATCTATTTTTGAAGGCTTACAATTATACTAAAACACACAAACGAATTGTTTTCACCTTCTAGATACTGATCATAGATTTCTGGATACTCATCTCCATGGCCCTCTGATCTCTGCTTCATAGTTACCACTCTCGGAAATGGATGATATGGCAGTTTATTATCCTCTCGTTTAGAGCCTCGTGGAACGGGAAGGGGTCTGCAAAGCAGACAGAATAGAAGTCTAAAAATTGCTATTAGGTGACAATGTGGACCCTGAGGATGAATTCTTCCACCATTTCCATTACTTCCAATACAAAGCATCTCATACCTTCTCAATGGATTGTAGTCGCTGGGATGTGGTGACCAGAATCTCTTTGATGGAACTCCACTCCAAACATCTTCTCCTTGACTTTCTGTACAAACACACAATTATTAGAGCAAAATAACAAACGAATTTTGAGATTTACCCCAACCACTTTTCCGTCTGTACTGCTTAGAATTTAGGTAATTGTATGTTATTTAGAACGAACTTCTCACCATATTCCTCGGGGTCAGTGTACAAAGAAATGGTTCCATCATCGTTAGCTGCAAATGTTGGGAGGGCTAAGGCATAATAACTCATAGAGTAAACAAAAATAGCCAAAAGGCTGATCGGAATCCTACTCATTCTGATCCGCTCAGAATTTACCGAGAATTTAATTAATGAGATCAGAAAAACACCGGATGCTATCTTATCGTGTTAACTGCCTGCGAGTTCAGTGGTCGACCACGTTTGTAGAATGAAAGTTTATTCTAACTTACAGCTTCAAAGAATTATTTAAAATATTGTATGAATATCTACAGACTGATGAACGGTAAGTGAGCATCTTGTATGGGAAATCACTACTATTTATATGATTACAGAGTGAAGTAGAAAATGTTGGTTAAAGCGAAAAGCTTATACTCCAGGGACCACAATGGGCTAAACCTTGCTGTCAATGGCAAATAAATACTTGAAAATGGGATCGGGTAAGAAGTAAAGTGAATGCTGCTAACGGAACTCAATTAAATTTATGCGTGGGTGTTGTGGTGTTTCGTAAATCTGTTGGTTCGATTCGGGTTGAACTTTTTAAGGCATAACGCTAATTTATTATCAGAATTTCTCCAATTTCAGATATCTTTCGGTTTCAAGTTTCATTTTAATAAGGTTTTCTAGAATCCTTTGATGGTGCTGATTGGACTGAATATTGTAAGTTCAAGACTTTCTACAGAAAATTATGTGTGCAAGCGACAGATTTTTATCTTCAACGGAGTTTTAAGGGTTTCTTTGATACCAATTGGCATGAGCAGACACGCTTAAAAGAAAACTATATACAGATCTATAAGGGAGAATGAAGCTTGGTAATTCAACATGCTTGTAAAGACGTCAACCTCTTCCAGGTTAAACATTCATTCCTGGATTTCTCAGATGGAAAATTAATCCCAGACTCCAGGCTTATTCATTGCCAAATTTGCTTTGATCAGTGAAACGAAATCCGACCCCTTGCTCGAAGAGTCATAAGCCCCAACCAAGAGATTATATTGGTTACACTTGTCGTCAACTACTTTATCAAAATTACATAAACAACCGATGGTGTGACAAATACGCCTAAGCATATTCATACCTAGACAAATTGACAAACTAAATTGTAATCATGTACAAATGAATAAATCGTATCCCCTGTAGATATATACTCTTTATTAGAAACATTTTTTTAACCTACCTACTCATATATTTTTAAACTTAAACTGAAGAACTTAACCAAACCGTGAATACAATTACCATTAAGAATCAATAAATTCGAGAGGAATGCAGTTTTTGGTTGGTAGTTTTGTCTCAGATGTAAAAGTATCGGGCATATTTGCCATTTCAAAAAATAGCTTCTCCCAAAATAAATTATATCGTAGATTCAAATCATTATTTTCTGAATCAATTAAATATATCACAAGGGTATTCTTATTTTTGCCAGCGGATTCTAAAATCTTCGTTCCAGCTTTAATTCAATTTTCAAGTGAGAAAGGAAAGGAAAGTTAGCCGTGCCTTCATTTGCAGATTAGAAGCCTAATATTTATTAACAAAGTCTTTCGGTGGACTCTCAAGTCGTGGAGGGACATCTGAATTACGTCAGCAAAAGCTCTGATCCGGGAGTTACCCGGATTGTGCTCGTAGAATGCTCTCCTTCCGTTGCCTTCTTCGTACGGCAGAATTAATCCCCTGTTAGCTAGATCTACCACTACTAAGCATGGGAAACCATAAATTTAGTGGAGCGAGATAAACACTGCCCCAATGTAAGAATGCTAAGGTTTATAATATAATTAGAGTTTAGGAGTGAGCAAATAATAAATAAATTGCCTGAGTTTATTTTAACCAAGTCAGCTTTGGCTAAACAAATAATTCTCATTTTCTCGGTATTCAAAAAGGGAAGGCTGGTGCTTCATGTGTTAGTAGTTTTGCAAATATTTGTGAAATGAATATTTCTTAAACCCTAGAGGAACGAGAAGTCACAGCCTTTCTAGCACTTGTGAATTGAAGAGACTACCGGATTAGCCATTAAAGCAGATCATCCAGTAGGACGAGGTGGTTCTTGTCGAAAGGCTAAACAAAAGCCTGTGTTAGTCATATCTGCTGCGTCTTCCATACCGTCGGTCTTCACTCTCATTATGAAAGGCTTAGCGATCGCTGAGGAACAAAATTTTTCATCAAAATTAATCTCGTCTCTCAAGACTTAGAAATGAGGAAAACTAATTAAGCATACAAGAGAAGATTGAGAACGAAATTTATGTCTTACACCGAACCATATACGGAGCCAAGGCAGTGGCAAAAGTATTTCCGCAGTATCTGTCATCTGATATTGTAGGAGGCATAGCCGTATCATCAGTCATAATTAGAACGTAATCAAACAAGCACATCGGTCCCTATGAATGTACCGAGGTTTTCAAATTTGATAGCAAATTCTGATTGTATTTGACGTATGTTTTAGAAAATCAAATATTTATTAACTCACGGGTGTTCCCGTTGCCGGCAACGTGGTACTAGGAGCATCTGACATCAGAAAACTTTGGTCCAGTGGTTCGCCTTGACAGGGTGACCACTGAAATTGATTGATTTTCTCAGCAAAATGAGATCACAATCCAACATGGCATCTCAATATAATATGATGAAGTATCTTACGACAATAGATCCAGCCCCGTCTTCAGATCGAACACATACAGTGTAATCCAAATCAGCCAGATGAGGAACCATAGGATAACCTAAAATTTTCACTTCGCCTGTTGCCGAAGTGTAGTACTGTAGACATCCATCTGGAGCTAAACTTGGTCAAGTTAATTTAAGTTAGTCCTTAATTTGGTGACACAACCTAACTGATTACTAATTGAAAGCGTATCCAACCTATCCTATATAAGCACCTGGGTTTTGGACTTAAGATATTACCTCTGAGCCGAGAGTTGCATTCTATGTATGTGATCTTCACGTTCCACTGTCTGCTCGATGGGATTGCTCCTCCATCCGTTATAACACTAAGGGTTATTCGATCACTACTTCCAAAGTCCAGGTACACTAAAAAAAGAGCAGAAGGAAAGAGGTGAGGTAGACTGGGAAACTGGGATCTTAAGAAAAGACATGGGTCTAATTAAGATCCAAGTCATGTAGACTAAATTGAATTAATAATAAAGTTATATCAATAACTTACTGTGTTGACCAGAGAGATCTCCGCACAAATTTGAAGGAGCTGTTCCAGAAACTCCGTTAATGCTTAGCCTATCTGCCATACATTGTCCCGTCATTGCATCTGCCGTGGCTAATTGCATGTTCACGAAATCCAAACGGAGCTGGCATACATTGGACGGAGGCTGTGAGGAAAAATTTTGGGGGACAGAATCATCTGTAAGTCCTCCTTTATTTGCTGAGATGTTTTTAATGAAAGATCCACTTACTTTTTGTATCCTCACGTTGCAAACTTCCAGTCCTGATGGATTAAATCCACTTGGAAAGTCCCTGTTCCGAAAGTTTGTATTATTGTGTGTAACCACTGATTCACATGTAGCTGTTACTGAAATCATCAAGGAAATAAAGTGTAACCGCTTTGCTGCTCATCAAAACTAA
This sequence comes from Agrenia bidenticulata, assembly GCA_034694785.1. NCBI lineage: Eukaryota > Metazoa > Arthropoda > Collembola > Entomobryomorpha > Isotomidae > Agrenia > Agrenia bidenticulata. The sequence continues at coordinate 60,704 of JAQFYM010000207.1, read as the reverse complement.
ATTCTTTTAGAATTGCATGAGGCTTGTAGAATCATTGGGAGCATGAAATAACTTTCCAATCTAAAAATAGTATATTGGTATTTGAACTTTCGACATCATCGTGGAAAAGTACTTCACAAAGCCTAAACAAAATCTCAAAAAGCAAAGTCAAAGTTCATTTTTACTCCCAATATATTCTGGTAGGATAGCTCAAGATGCCGTCTAAAATGTCATGATGAGGAGGAGATAGGTTGACGGGCATTTGTCGCAGTTTCAAGCGATTTGTTTACTTGTGTTTACAAAGCAACTGACTCAACTACAGCTCTCTGGAGGACTTTCTCCTTCACTGTGTAATAAGCTCTGTAGTAAAGGATTTGGGCATTCTTCTATAAGAATACCAATACCAAACAACCAAACACTTGAAATATTACTGAAAATACTCTAAATCTTGACTATGCATACTTAGTTCTCTGGCATTGGAGGTATCTTATTGAATTTTGGTATTCCAAAGGTGCTTCAGTGGCAAAGGGGATATCAATTCTAGATGGGATTCAATAGTTAGTACTTCTAAATCCACTTATCGTAGCAGCAAAACTAATAAAATTCTTGCTAGATCTTCTCTACATTCTCCCAACAAGGTTCTCTATCACATTCAATGAGCAACAACTATGCAGAACTATGTCATCCTTAACGTGTCCCTGACTGCCGACTCTGGCGTGTTGCTTCCACCGTCATAGGACTCCTCCGAGAGATATTAAGGAAATTGGTTGGGGGTAAAATTACACGTAAGCTTCCTTTAAGAACCAATCTAAGAGTACATGGATTTTAGACTGAGACGGTGCTGTTTGGCACTGCAAAGGTATATGATTTGACAATGCAGTAAAATGTGGGGCAATGATGCATAATCCAGCGTCTAATGCGTAAACGAAGTCTTATGGAGAAAATCTTACAGACACAGCAGACCCCAAATCCATTTGCACACGCCCCACTGGAAACTCCATTTGCACTACGGCACTGAGAACTGAAAACCATAAAAACCGTGTAAAACTTTTTCTAGTTATAAAACTTATCAAATCTTGCGAATTTGCTAGAGAAGTTCTCGCAGGTTCTTAAAATGAACTTTTACTTTGTAAAGCACGTTCCTGCTGAATCCGTCGCTTCAGGAATACAGGGCTGATTTGATATCCTCACGATTGAGAACAAAGGGAAGACTATAAGAAATTAAATCAACTTTCTTAATATTTCCACTCGAATAATTCTTCTCCAGACAATAAAAAATCTAAAAAGGGGCTTACATTTTGACGACCTTTCATTACTACTTCTAGGTTCTAACGAGGATTTCTCAAAGTTCTGTAACTCTCTGTCCAAATTAAAAGACTCTGCAAGAGTGATTGCCGACCCTAGAAGTATTATTGGATACAAATAAGTCAGCATTGTACGGGAGACATGTAAATGATGCTGCAATAAAATGATATTTATAATAGACAGATTTTTACAGGTTCCTAGCCTTTATATAGCCTGCAGTTTGACTTCCTTGTTCACTGGCCACCAGTTACTAGTAACATATCATTCTTGTAATAATTTTTAAGCACATAGTACGAACAAACTTACAAGACCTTACGGGATTTAATCAATAATCTGGGCTTCTGCATCATCAAAGTCAGAAGCTACAGTTCTTCGAGATACTTAATACTTATATTCACTCTTGAAGTTAGAATACCAAAGACTCATACCTATATAAGGGATTCGGGGATATGGCACATCGCCACAGGCTGGCACATACAAAATGTTTATGGCGTTGTTCGCTTCAATAACATAGTATTTTATGTCTACCATTAAGGACTCTCGAGTTCATCAGCTTTAACCCAACGTGACGTTAATTATCCATCTTTAACAATTTTAAGTAAAAGGCCTTGTAATAACTGTGTATTCAGGGCCCTTAACGAGAACAACGACATTCAAAAAAGAATGTCTCTCTACAGTTCTGCAAATACTGCAGATTAGAACTCCTAGAAATACTTGAAAACCTTGTGAATTGCTGATGATATGAAATTGGAAACTTTTTATCTCAATAAGGGTCCTTGAGAAATTAAAAGGGAAAAATTAAAACGGGTGACAAATTCAGGCAAGTTTTTTACGAGTAGGAGGACATAAAAAATTCAAAACTCAGAGTTGTGAGATTATTATGAGTCGAAGGGAAAAAGTCCCTACGATTGGTGAAAAAGCAGTCCAATTTATTGCCTGTTTTCTCCTGTTTTCTGACTTTTTAGTGCAGCATTACCATAATCACACAACATAGAGTTGTGATAAGGTTTTTTACGACACAGGTTATAGGTAGTCGGAAAGAAATAGGCCACGAATACCTCCCAGTTTACATTTGAATGCATAACGGTTTTAGAGGAAAATGACCCTTTAATTCAACTCAACTTGTCTTTGACTGCGTTTTGGCAGTTGAAGAGGAGATTTTAGATTTCATTGGCTGTATATTATCAGTAGTGTCGTAAAACAGAATTCGGAAACAACATCATCCTTCTCAATGTGTCCTTGAGTGGATCTGTCTCTATTTTTTGGCTACATAGCAAATGACACAAAATCTAGCACTCTTAAGTAATTAGTCTGAATTCAATGAATTATGGTTGAAAAAACTATCAACTCCCAATTGGTTAAGGAAGCACCTTTAATGCCTATAAGCTAAAAAACGGGTGGTTTTAAATTGTTTTAAAGGCGAAAGGCTGTATACAAGCAGTTTTAGACGGGTGGTCAGAGATAAATAAGACGACAGTAAATAGGAAACCTTAAGAAGGTCCAGAGAGTATTTTGAAATCCTATTTGGATAGTGAAATCCAATTAGTTCTCAGGTATAAAATGACACCACAGGGATTTCGGCGTCAGTTGTGATTTCGGTTCGGTAAAAAAAGCTAGTCTTGTGTAAAAAAAAAAGTAAAAGATTTTCCATTTCCAGGATTCGCATAAAAGACACACACTTACGGTGTTGGGCATTATAGTCCCCGTTTTATTCCATCCTTCCTCTAACCTTTTCGTCGATTTACAACTGGTGCTCGGAGGAAACTCTTCACGATGATACCTTTAGTGTTTCTCCTCGCAGTGCATGTGGTAGCAGTTAAAGTATTCAAAAAAGCTGCCCCAAATGGTAAGTCAAGTCTGGGAAAGTTGAGAGTATCGCATCTCTCTTTCTAGTAGAGTAGTAAAAGTACGGTTACTTACTGTACGAGGCCGAGTGAAATAAACTAAAATCAGCAACCCCATTGCCCACTTTCATCCGTCTCCTCCCTTGATCGATAACAGACTTCAAGAGGGTCGATTGCTATGAGTATGATGAATCGTCATTTCAAGTTATCTGCATAACATAGTTTTAAATCCATTTTGTGTCCTAGTCTACGTTATCAGATGAAGGGAATGTGGATCTGTCTGTGACTGTTTTACCAAGCTCGTATCTACCTCGACAACTACGAAACTCATTCCTAAGAATCTTATTGTTAATACATTTTGTGAACTGCAGGGAAGATTACGGTATATCTTGGGAGTCGAGATTTTGTGGATCGCCTTGACGGGAACGTGGATCCTCTAGATGGAATCTTAGTTGTGGACAATGACTACCTTAAGGATAGGCGGATATATGCCCAGGTATGGTAGTGTGTAGTATTCTAATGCTGCTATTGTAATGGCTCTATCTACATGATAGTCCCATTTAATCCAACTGTAATAAATTGATCAGGCCATTGAAATAGTAATTTGCCTGACTACGAATCCGTCCACGTCGGAATTTTAAAACTCACTCGTTAGCATTCAAATCTCGTGAATTCTAGATTCATACATAAAAATAACTTGGCATTGATCCATCTGTAAATGTCATTCTCTCACATTCTACTTTGGAGGAGCCTACCTCTTTAGATTACTTCTGCCTTATATTGTACAGGGGAAATGAAATCAGCTTGTATAGATATCGGAGGCACAAAAAAATCATGAAGATTGTTCTCCCTTCTTCCTCTGACTGTCTTCTTGATGATTGTTGCTTGAGTTTTGTAGCAGCAACATAACAAGGGGGAAGTCTTCCTTAGTCTTGATTTTTTTTATCCCTGGTCGCATCGTTATGATTCCGAAGGGATACCATCCTCTTTTTAGTAAACAGTGCATGCTCGGGAGCTTCACGTTACCCCAGATCCTTACCTCGTATTTCTAAGCAGTAAGCATTCGTACATTGGTAGTTGGGGCTGACACCTGATTTTTCTTTTGTCAGTAGAAATCTGTTTTCTAAATCAGATTTATTTCGCTTGGTTAGACAAGAATCTGAAAATTTTCTTTGTCGTTGATTCGATCAATTTTTTACCCCATGTGGCACCCAGCCCGTTTCATTTCCTATGCAGGGCGGTGTCGTATTGCATTCGTATAAATGAGTTGTTTTCGAGAAAATGGAAGGAGTATTAAAATACAAGAAGCCTTTGATCTATCTTGATGATGGTACGAGTTGTTGTCTTTGCTCACGTAAATTAGGTGTCAACCACGTTCAGATATGGTCGAGAGGAAGATGAAGTGATGGGCCTGAAGTTTAGCAAAGAGATGGTTCTCTGCAAAGATCAAGTGGTTCCTTCTTTGAGTAACAAGAAGTCAAATGAACTAACACCCCTGCAAGAGAAGTTAATAAAGAAGCTTGGTGCGAATGACAATGTCTTCCCGTTTATATTTCGACTCCCGGATAGTGCGCCACCGAGCGTTACGCTTCAGCCTGGAGAAAACGATTCTGGTAAACCTTTGGGAGTTGAATACGAGCTAAAAGCATTTGTAGCTGACAATGATCAAGACCCTGGCCATCGGAGATCTACAGTCTCTCTTAGAATCAGAAAAGTTCAATTTGCTGCTTTGAGTCGGGGCCAAAAACAGCCTTCCACGCTCGTCAGCAAGGGATTCACATTCTCTCCTGGAAAAATTAATCTCGAGGTTACTCTCGACCGGGACATTTACTATCACGGAGAGGATATGGCGGCTCAGGTCCAGATATCCAACACCTCTAAGAAATCCGTCAGAAACATTAAGGTGAGGTAGCTATGCAAAGATAATTACGAGTTAGACGTCTTCATTTGACATTTACACGAGCTGCCTGCTATATATAGCGGCGTATGCGTCAGTGTCACTTTATTAGCAGCATAATGAAAGAGCACAAAGCACAATGTAATCGATGCGTATGAGTTTCACAAACAGGTACAACACAAAGCCGTTGTTGTTCAAATGTTACTGCAATGTTTCCTTATTTCCTTCAACATCTCTGTAGTATTATCAGTACAACCTGTAAATTATCTTGGTATTACATTTAAATGTGAAAGGTCGGGATGTATTAATTTCTTAGTTTTGCATGTGCCGATATTTTGACAGGTAATGGTGATTCAGCACTGCGAAGTTACGATGGTAAATGCTCATTTCACACGCCAAGTTGCCCACTTGGAAACCCGAGAAGGCTGTCCGATAACCCCAGGAGCAAACCTAACAAAAGTTTTTCATCTTAACCCTTCTGCCGGCAATAATAAAGACAAACGAGGGATCGCATTGGATGGGCATCTTAAGGTTGGTCTGGTTCGCTAAATTCTATAAGATAACATGTGTACCCGACCTTAGCTAAGCCGCATCAATAGCCACAGAAAAGTAAATTCCAGTCCTTGTTAAAAGACGTGAGATTATATTTTTGCCATCTATCAAATAATTCAATTATGTAAATGTCACACTTAAGCCTTTATGCCTTCACAAGACATCGAGATAAAGGATTTACATGAAAATAGGACCATAAGCCCCTTCATATACTACTCAGTATTATTACTAACACAGCGATTTTATCTCCTGTCTGTGAACAGTTGTAGTTCCGTCTTACGTGACTCGGTGTTAGAAGAGAAGAAGAAAACACATGAGTCACCAACAAGCCACAAAACTTCTCATCAACTTTTCCATGGCTTCTGCGAATTCATTTTAACCTGACCTAATGGCTTTCTAAACTTTGTCTATTTTATTTCCTCCATATGCATAATAGGATGAGGATGTCAACTTGGCTTCTTCCACTTTGGTGCTTGGAACAGGGAATGACGCTTTAGGTTTTGTGGTGTCATACTCCCTACGTATTAAACTTAATCTCGGAACTCTGGTAAGCTCAGTTCATACATAAATATATTATTTCATTTAACAAAGTACGTAGTGTAGCTGGGGCTACTAGAATGACAGTACGGTAACTTTTTAACGTTGACTCCCTGACTGTGTGACGAAAACAATATCAAGCGCGATTTTATAACAGGGTGGTGAGCTTCAAGCTGACTTGCCATTTAAGCTTGTTCATCCAGGACACGGTAATTATAAACAGTCATTTTTGTGGTCTCGCTTCACACTTTTGTCTTCTGCAGGCTTAGCATCTTATTTTATAACTTTATCCTTACAAACTTTCTTCCAGGTGAGATTGAAGAGATGAAAGAGAGCAGTAAACCTAAATCTAACGACAGGACCAAGTATGAAAAACAATGCTATGCAAAAGATGCAGACGAAGAAGAAAATATTATTTTCGAGGACTTTGCCAAACTCCGAATGAGTATGAGTGAAATTGACAACTGAGTTCTGAATCATCCTGTGGGACTCCACACTGTTTCGGAGCCTATTATCATTATGATTTCATCTTCCTTCCATAAATTCCTAATGTCATCTCTATTATAATAATTTACATGCAAACCCTGTACCACTGGGGTGTAATACTGTGTACGACATCAAACTTTCTAGACAGTCTTCCACAAAATACAGCGTGGAATAATTATCTCATCGTGTTCGTACCATGCATTAATTTGTTGCAGAATTTGATGAAATAAATATCAATTTTTGGTGAGAAAGAAAGTCGAAAGATTGAGGAGGCTGCATATCGGAGTCCATTGTATAAGACGACTGGGTATGTGTAAAAACGCCTATATTTATTTGTTGGTGGGAGTTTCTAAGATTATAAGCAACTCTTCCTGTGTATACACTACTGTTATCATCATAGCTTCTTATAAAGGAAGTAATCAAGAATATTGAGGTAAGAGGGGGAGGGAATTAATAGTGGAAAGCTTTCAGTTCAATTAAAATGTGGTCTGTGGCTAGTTTTTTGGTGTTGGTTTCTTAAATTAAATTCCTTTCCTGCGAACACATCGACCTTCATGGTATAATTTACTGCCCAGTTCACACTGGAGCTCCGGTACAAAGGAATGAGGATTGGAGCATTCAGCTTTGCCACATTGGGGATATCGATTTCCCTTGGGAATCCACAGGTATTCATCAGGCTTGCAGTCATGAATGGGTTTATATAATCGCTCACATCTCCCTTTGTACAGGGCCCATTGGTATTTGAGGGAATACTTTGGTGGAGGACGGCAAAGGTTTCGTTCACATGCGGGTAGCCCGGGTTGATCAGCTACAAGCCAGTAGCCTTCTTCACAATGACCCTGTTATCAAAACACAACGAAATTATTGTGTTGTATTATAACACATAAATCAGATAATTTCCCTTTTGACATACTTCCTAATAATTTATAACTACAACAACAACACAACTTCCTTTTGTACTCAAAACAAGCTGAGAGCAGGACTTTGTTCTTTATTCTAAGATATTTGGAACAGAAAAAGCTAGCAAGGCTTCTTGAGTCGTGTTATTAGAGCTTTACCAATTCAAGTGACATGTTTTCATGTCTAAATTGTACAAATCATTTTTTGTCAATTCTATGGTTTTTGACTTTTGACTTCCCTGCTCAACTTTTTATTACTACTTAAGGCTGAATTGGAGAAGGCCTCGGTATGTATTTTATTCCTAAAAATGAGTTTCTTACTTTGTGAGAGTTTCCTTTGAGGCAGACCACCTATATAAAGTCAGGAGCTACACTCACCCAGAAAGCTAGCGAGTACAAAATATCTAGAAACTGTAGGTGTATAGTAGTTGACTTGCAATAAAGTCAGTCATGGTGTCCCCTTGTTTTAGAAGTCTGGATGCTTTCAAGGATCAAAAGGAGTTTTCAAAGTGGAATGGAAAATGAAAGTTTGTAGGAACAAGTCGTCGGGAAAGCTAGGAATGAGACAGTCTAAGGGGCAAGAAAAGGATAACTGAGAAATTACGGGGAACCAGGAAGTCTGCGAACATCTGTTCTGTCACCATAATTTTTCAGCCCACTGCTGTTCCCCAACCAATTTATGAAGGATCTTAAAGTTCATGCGTTTGTAATTTTCTGTAGAGTCGATCTCCCATAAACTGCGACATGTGTTCTCCTGGAGAAAATTTCAATGTTCCTGTCCCCCCTTTTGATGTTTTTTAGGAGTTTTACTCACCAGTAGCCTTCCTGGAGCATCTAAATTGTAAGCAACTCTTTTGCACCATCAACTTCATTATGCTTTCGCGATACTCCGAACTTGTGTCAAATTAATGAGCAAAATTTACATGAATATGTAATTTTAATTCCTGGAGAAAGTTTGATTACGCAGCTTTGCTTTCCTTTAGCAACTTTCCCTCTCCAAGAGAAAGACAAACTATGAGGAGAGAGGAGACCATAAGACCTCCCCACTAAACTATAATAGTACCTCGTGCTGCTAAACATTGTTATTATTGAACATTGTAAAGGCTGTAATATTATGAAAGGATGAGGATGGTACACTTTTGTAGTCAGATCTCCGAGCTAATTTGACGAAATTGGAGGGCCGTAATATCTTGAAGGGAAAGTAATCAGAGGGACTACGCGTGTATTTACTTTGTAAAGGGTTTGATTGTTTTACCTGTTCATAAGCGTAGAAGCACTCATCATAAACATGAGAGTAGATGAGGGATTTGCACTCGATATCGTAGTTGCAGTCGCATTCTCCGTAAACCGGGTCATTTGGCAGGGAGTAGAAAATCATGTTGTTTCCACAAGGGCCTTTCTGTCCAGTCTTGTAGCAGCTCTTGGTTTTGTTATCATAACGAGTTGCCCATATTGTGTAAGTGCTTTTGTCCTCGAGCTCTGAACATAATTCCATTCTAAGAGACAAACCAAGCGTAATCAACGAAATTAAATATTTAAATCGCTTATACTTATCCTAGGGTTACACTTAACTTGATGAATGTATAGAATCTACGCGACATTTGCACATTCAATATGCTAATGCATGTTCAGTGTCATATTTGAATATTTAGCATATGGCCGAACTATCTAGTTTAGCATAAAGAAGCATCCTTGCTTGCTACAGATCTACACCCCGGCTGCTAGGGTCAACTTATTATTACTATTTGGTGCAAATGTGTGGCTCTTGTTATAAATTCCTCACTGAGTGAATATCTTTGCTTTTCACCCATCCTTTTAGCTTGGGCTTCAAGTACTCGAAGTTAGTTGGTGGAAATCGGACAAAATTAATGTATTTACTGCTGCCATTTACTGGTCTGGCAACATGAAATCGAGCCTCTCTGCCACTAACAAACACCCTTGTGAAAGTGAATAGACTAGGAATAGGGAAATCTACGAGTTTTTACCCAAAGTTAAAAAATTGTTTTCTCTAGATTTTGGCCTACTTCAACCCTTCACTTTGAAATATGTTCGTAACTTACTTGGTTTTTGCGGCCGCTGTCGATTCCTTGGATAACATTCCAGCACCGTCCGCACTCCACCAAACACACCCAAAAAGGAGCAAACAAATGGGGAACCAATTCAGCCGACTCATTTTGATCAAATGAATCCAAAAACCACTTTTTGAGTTAAAGTCTGTACGACAAAATATTAGCATATACAATTCTGCAGGTCAGAATTTCTATTCTCAAAATGATCAAGAAGGGATTTAATTGCAGAATTTCTCGTCGCACACCATGCCTTTAGAGAGTAAAGTCATGTGTCCTACATAACGGACTCATCAGCTTAGTTTCTTAATTTAATATATTACTCGTATAGCGGTCAGTGGATCAAGTTCAAAAATCCTCTTATCACGATACTTCACCTTTTAGTACATAGAATGTAAGAGATGACTTCTCAAAAGATGTACTCATGCAATTTTAATACAAGGATGACTGTTCAATGCATTGCATGCAAGGCAGAATTAGCCCATGTTGAATACTGTATAGCCTAAAGCACTTCAAGTTCAAGTTTGACTCTCACTTTTCATCATGAAGTGAGCCAGTGAGTATTTATGAATATGAATTGCCGTAGAGAAACAAGAAATGTTGCTTGTGGAATTTTAAACAGATTTTCTGTATCCTCAGCGTCTTGAGCCACAAATGATGAAGAGCTGTGCATAATATATCATCAGTCATCAAGTCTATAAATGGGAAGGAAGTGCCAGTCAAGAAGGATCCTTTCGGTCTATTTCTTTTGTTACAGAAAGTTATATCAAGAGCACATGTCTCATACCTACCGCACCCGAAAGACCCGAAATACCTAGGTCTTTTGGCATGTTAGTCTCCCAAGTCATATCATAGGTAGCATATAAATCGAGGCGAGAAAGAAGACTTCGGAAAAGGAAATGAATCAACAGAGAGAAAGACAAAAGACCTTTGGATGATGATGACAACATATGTGGTAGACCGAGCTCCATTTTCAGCTACCACGAGTTCTTTGATCATTCAATTAACTCGTACTGGGTATATATCCACCGCCTTTCCTTCCCTACTTTCGGAGTGAACTATATTTGTGTCATAATTCATACCATGATAAATACGATCTTGCTTTGTGAGAGTAAACTTTGTACTTGCTCAAAGGTTGGTAAGCGGAGAAACTGATGAGTTGGATTTCCAAGTTCCTTACACCCTTCCCCCATATATCACCCAAACAATAAGAAACTTTGGAGAAGGACATGGATGGAATATAATGTGTATTATAGACTAGAAAGCGAATCAAGAAGGAAGCCAAGTCAAAAGCCATACGTCCTTCTTCCTAATTTCCAACTTCATACAGAGCCTCATACACACAATGGAGAACAAACAGAGCAGAAATTAATGCACAAGTCGAGTCACTTCTCCTGTTCTTTGGCTATAGTGTATAATATGTATAATACGACTTATACGACCGCGATTAGGAATTGATTAGATTCATCGTTTTTACTTTGAAATTCGTTTTGGAGTGAATTTTGGAACCAACTGCACTAGAGTGTGGATATAGAGCCATCAGGGAGTCTGTGTTATTCCTTCATGAGAGTTAATGGTTTAGTCAGCCTAGAGTTTGGAATCTAGAGTTATAGCCGTTTGGCGAGTGGATGTATGCATGGGAAATAAGCAGTCCCTTGAGTCTAAAAGCGTTTAACAAATCATCCTGAAAGTTGTTGAAAATGTTGAAATACAAATCCCTGCTGCTGCTTCTGCAGCTGTGACGGCTATATCAGACCAAGTATAATCCTAACTACATCCTCTATACCTCTTCATGAAAAAAAGACTTGATTGTTCCTTGTAAAAATAAGTTTGGATTTAGCATATTTCTTAGCTGCCAAGCTAAGACCAGCCAAACCAATACCATCATCTTCCCTCTGTCTGTATGTATAATATCGTTGATAAAAAGAATACTAATATTATGGCATGGAAGTGCAAATGCCTGCAAATGACTGCCAACTGCCAACGGATGGGTAAATGGGAACTAAGAAAGCATTTATTCTTTCAGAGTGTCATCCTCACGTCCACACTCACACTGGCTTAAAACTCTTCCCCTTTAAGTCATGATTTGTATTTCTGCATTAAAGGGGGATATCAAGTAATAAAAGCGGAGGATTCCTTGCATAACTGCGTATCCTTCTTTTTAATTCATTTGATAGTGTATTGCACAGGATGGAGAGGCTTAAACATCTTTACTTGGCTTATGACTCCTCTAAATACGACGGAAACAGAAACAGAGTTATGAGGAGATATTCCACACAATTTAGATATTACGAACAGGGGGACTGCATTCTCTTTTTTTTACCGAGAACAAAAAGCGAGGAAAGTGACAGGGATGATGTGATGAAACAGGAGCCAAGTAAACAGGAGCGTTGAGCCGAAGTTCACACATCCACAAGGCATGGTAATAGTATGGACTGAAGTCGGAGTAGAATTTCGGTACGGTGGTGGTGGTCGCTGTGCCGTGGCTGTAAATCTCATTTCATTGTAGATTCAGTCGTAGTAGACGACTGGCTGGTTGGGTGCGATGAAAATGAATCTGCTGCTTTGACTGGATGTAAAATGAACACATTTTAACCGTTTGATAGATATAAATAAGCTCCTTCATTATCCAGGCTTACTCTTCTCCCCTGTCTGTTTGTCACACGAATAATAAAATCGATTTTATTATTTTAGTGGCTCATCTGGGAGCTTAGCTTGTATAGTTTGTGGTGTTGGTTGGTGTCTTTCTGCTTATTAACATTTCTGGCTGGTGGTGGTCTTGTAACTCTTCTGGCTCTGGGCTCACAATCAACTGAATCCTTTAGGCATTCTCTAGGGATTTACAATTTGATTTACCATCCCGTAAAATTTCAAATTTACATCTTATACAACAGCCGTAATTGAATGGCTCTTTATTCTTTTTGTCTTAGTTTTTTCATCCTCAGCTGCTTGTGCAACATTGGACCTTTTTTAACGTACCGTAACGATAACCTCAACATTGGCTGCGAACGGAAAGTAAGATTTTCGTATGTGCATATACCCCCTAGCCTATAAATATTACATATAGAACGCTCTAAACGAACTGGTCGATTACAAAATGTTTTTTTACACTGTTTATACATTGCACATAGCCACTCTCGCTTACTGCCAGATGAGAGTTATTATTTTGCCTTAAGAATCTTTAGTACTTTGAGTTTAAAAATACCCCTGTTGAATATAGAGAATAAATATTAGATCCATGGAGAAAAGTAGGCGTAATGGATGAGGATGTGAACGTAAATAAAATCTTTCTCAGAACCACCCAGGGCAACTCTGACAGTTGGAGAAAAGCTCAAGTAAAAGGAAAAGCGAGAGAGAGAGAGAGAATCATTAATTGAATGTGAAAATGGATAGTTTTAAGAGCAAGAGCCACAAATGTTTAAATTAAGCATTAAATGGAATCATACAGCTTGTGCAGAGATTGGGAAAGTGGAACTGAGTAGTTTTCCAGTACTTGTGCGTAGTGGTCGTACTTACATCTGCCATAACTAAAGCCCTTTTCGCAATTTGAAAATGATGAAAATGATCTTCAGTGGATTTCTTCGAATGCTCATATTCCACACGTATATTATTATTATATCTAGGTAGTTCTGCTTCCCCAAGAAAGTTCAGCCAACCGAGCCGTGGACTCTTCTTAAAGACTGAAGGGAACCAGCTGCTGCACAAGTCTGAGAACGCTGGACTATAGAACGCTTCGGTAATGTCCCTCGTTAGTAGATGTTGTGTGTGGTAGTTGAGGGAGTGAGTAAACCAAGTGTATGTGAATTTCTCTTGAGTCTCTCTTGAGTTATGGTCGCCTGTGTGTGTTACTTGGACCTTGATGATTTAGAGTCCGTGGACAATAAGAGAGGCAATAGTAAAAATGGTAATGGAATTGAATTGGTTGGACCAGGTCTGGAAAAAGTGGAGGAGCCATCGTATATCTTTCAAGAGTTTAGTGTTTATGTCTGTACTGTGAGAATGCAGTTTGAGACCCATACCAATTGAGCCTCTATAGGTTATGTTAGGATGGACGGGGGCAGTGGCGTGGTAGGCCAGAGGGAAGGAAGATGTAAAAAGACTTTCCAGTTCATAAAATTTCCACCCATGCACAAAATACCGATTGTCCCTTTCCGCCGCTTCTTCAAGTGCTAAAAGTCCTCCATGGTGATCCTTTAAAAGCTTTAGCTAAATTTTATTCCATCTTTTGTACCGTGTGGGTGTCTCTTTCTCTCTCTCTCTCTACCTAGTCCTAGTTTGTTGTAGGGATTGTAAAAGCAAATTTCAGAGTAAGGTCCAATCCCTGTATTATAAAGGTTTGGGTTTATTTTAAAAAAGGAGTGAACAAAAAGAGGGCAGGTAAATGTTTGTACTATGCAATGCATCTTTTATTCTCTCTCTCTTCTCGTATCTGTCTACCCGGAACGAAACTAGAGCCAAATCCTCATGCTAAGGTAGTTATGAAATTCAAAGAAGAGTCAAGCCAAATGCCGCATCTACGAAAAGTATAAGTTAGGCCAACCAGTCACATCAAATTCCCCTTTTTGCCATTTCGTTCTGTGGTTGACAACGAAGGGGTGAAAACTTTTTGTTAATCTTCTCTGCTAACAATGGCCACGAGGCGGAATTGCCACTTACAGCGACTTTACCACACACACACACACGTATATACACACAGTTATTTTATACAAGTACATATCTACTGACTGACTACAACCCAGTCAGAGCCAACAACAACGACAGTTTCACTTTGAATCGTATTTTCTACCTTCCTCTATTTTCTCCGGACTTTGGAGTCAGGATCCCATGGGATGCTGACAGGCAAGCCCAAAGGACCGGAACATTTCGGTTACCCAACAACTGTCGTCCTCCTCCAAAGTCCTATAACAGCCCTCTTGCCTTCTCTCTATTTTCTCCATCTCCCTGGTGGAAAAATTATCAGCTTTCTCTAATGCTTACATCCAATAAAAATCTTGACAATTCCAGAGAGCCTTTCCCTTGACTAGACACTAGAGTAGAGCGAGAGAAAGACAGAGAGAGACAAGTACACGCGGAACTTTTCCAAATTACTCATATAATTTTCCTTTATTATAATGAAACAGTTAACAAGGACTCTCGCCTGGATAAGCAACCAAAAATTTCATTCGCCTACCTCATTTCTCACTGATGAGTTCCTAGGATATATACCACCTACTGGCATAGTAGTATAGCACATACCCTCCAACTTTCAACGGCGTCTAAAATCTTCACTCAACCAAATGGTGAGTTTAACTCAGTCTACCGAAGTCCATAGATTTTAATGTACAGGAGTAAAATGGGATAGGAAGAAGACATGTACATGTTGGTTGGGCTAAGCACTTGCAAACTGGTTGTGATGGGGGCAGTGGAAAAGGTAAAATAAATTGCATTGCTTAGTTCATTTGAACATCCAGTCTTAAAAGGTTATGCATTATTGTCAACAATAGATGGTATAGAAAAGAAGAGAAGAGACGCTCGTATGTAGCAGAAAATGGCTAAGAAGGACAGTTCTGCAGCCCTCGTGTGCTAAAGCTAGGCTATTAATCTAATGAGACGTCAAGAAGGTGTTCTAAATTTATCTTTGCTCTGTGGGAGTTCAAATCTGCTCCTACCTTCCTATCTCGGAGATATTCTAAGGTCTGGCTCTATGAACTTATGTGATGTATTTTGTAAGAGTGTGTTATGTTAGTGGATGCTGGGATCTGAAAAGGGGTTTCTAAATTAAACTGATTTAGGACAAGATGTACAAGATGAATACTGATTGGATTGCTTATCATTGGTTTCGTTCAGTATTACCATTATCGACCTTTATTTGTATGTGCACGAACGCTAGACAGTTTAAGACTCAGCCATTCTAGCTTTGCTCTCTGATTGAGGAGGGGGGATGAGCAAAATCATAAAACATACACGACAGCTTGACACGACAGAAACTCGGCCATAGAGTTAACGAACCGGACAGACTTACGTGCGGCTGCATTCTGTGGCAGTCAAAGTTGTTATAGACAAAACCTTTGTCTCTCTTTATTCCCTATTGTTAGGATGAATCAATATAATAATATAAAATACATAATGAGTATATAAACACATGTATACGCACTAGCCAAGTATTGTTGGGATGGCAAATTATCATTGCCACAATTGATGGCTTTGTAAAGTACATAGACTCACATTGATTCATTTCAATAAATGACATACCATTGTGTAATGTATGAATATGTCCCGTAGCTTCCTTTAATAAAGGGCAGCATAAGAGGTTCAACATATACATGCAAAACATTTACTAGACTGAATGATATACTGAAAATAAAATAGGCTTGTGCTTATTGTGTCTAGGAGTGTGTTTGTACCGCATACTTTAGAAAAAATCAATTGAATAAATATTGTTCTATCGGCTTTTGTGAGATTGTTATGTAGATTATAGGATCTCGGACCCTCTGCAGTTGAAAACCGGTTGGATTGTATCATTTCATTTAGTTAAAAGGTGACTGGAGGAAGGAAGGCGATTGAAACTAGTTTTGACAAATTGTCTCGGATTATACACACTACTTTCTGTAATGTCATTGTGCTTCAATCTCTTTTGTGATGCATTTAAAATTCCCATTCAATTCCACACATTTTTCTATCCCACCCTTGGAAATCGATAAATGCTTTCTGTGTTATTCCTCTTGGTATCTTTCCTATTCAGTTCACAGCTCCACTTTAGATTAATGCAAGCTTCGGGAGTGCACCAGCCTTTCCAATCCAATGCATTTCACCCCGCCAGCGACAACGGAAATAACATAGACATGCACTCAAATACTGTACTGGATAAATCCCTTCGATTTAGATGAAAGTAGAGATTCGTTGGAAACCTTTTTTTATTCAGAGAGTGGTTGGAAAAGTTTTATTTAATTTACTCGGTCAGTCATCGAGAAATAGTGAGGAGTAAATAAATGCACGTAGGTTGTAGGTATCCTTCACAGTCGGGATTGTATTTCCTGAGTTAGACTAGAGTGGATCAATCGAATATTATTATGAGAGAGGAATATGCTTTGAATTCAGCTCTAGTTTCCAGATAAGAGTTTCAGGCCTCAAGACAGTTTACTGGTGTTTGATAGCTTGATCCTTTTTATGTGCCCACACAGACAACTCAACGTATATCTAAATGCCCGGGGAAAATCCCTCTGAAAGGTTTGCATTATCCTCTAAATTGGATGTTCGTTTCGAAATATGCATTGCAGCCGGATGGAGCAAGCAAGTCAGGTCACTTGACAAACATATCATTCTCGCTTATTAACTTGTGATAAATACTATGTGGTAGGTAACAACAAGTGAATGGGAAGTGCCACCCATGGCTACTCGGTGAAAAGTAAAATGCCCTGGGATAAGGACGATAGGGCTTTCCTTTTAGTCTAAATTGCTCATCCTGCTCAGTCTATAGAAAAGAGAGCCCAAGTATTTCCATATTATTCCACCCTGTGGTGAGCACATAGTAAATGCAGTCATAGAGTAGTCAATATTTTAAGTTGGATTTGGACAGATATTGAGGGAAGATAAGGTCCTGTTCATGTGGCCCTTGTTTACCCCATGCTGCCGTCGTGACAAACAACATCAGTTTAGTCAGGTTTAGCAAACCATTAAGGAACTTACTCTGCTCTCATGTACAACATTACACATCCACATCCAGCTCCTTCATTCTGCTCCAGTTTTCTGACCCACCACCGGATCCTTGCTTTCTAATGAATTTGGGTGAAGTTGACGTCTAGATAGGCATCTTCCGACTTGGCCAAGTCAACCTAGCTGATCAAGTTAGTTGTAGTCCTTGTATTACTTGTATAGGATGTGTTCATGGAGTGGAGAGGAGTAGATGGAGAGACGAACAAGGCACGCGATCCCATTAGGAGCTAGTGAAAGCAAATGAAGTACAAGTACATTACGCAAGTATGTGGCAAGTCTCCCTGGCTATTTATATGTGAGATTCATGAAGCTGAAGCTATTGATGTTGATTATTGTTGACGTGCTCTCGGTGGTCATTGTGAATCGCCCGGTCGTGCAAACTGTCTTTTGATGATGAACATTTCTACTAACGGTTTCCGTCCATTTTGTACAAAAAAGGTGGACGTCAGTGATTTCAATGGAGAAAGATATTTTATGTCCGTCAGTTGGTTGCTCTCTATATTAGATATTATTGTGTGGAAACCCGATCTCTTCCTGACTCTTCAGCTCCACCGTCGTCTCATGTCAGTCGTAGCGGGAGAGGCTTGTGCGAGCACAACAGCTCAATATAAAATTTCGTAGGAAGCCAGGAAAGAGGCTCGTGTGCCGAAAAGGATTTTGGCTGTATAAGTTGATGGACGGCATTGTATTTGATTAATCTTGCCTCCGCCTTTGCACAAAGCTAGTGTCATGTCTACCCCTCTATATTTACCTAATGTTGACTCATCATTCATCATTTTGTATTATTAGGAGAAGAGCGAAGGGTTATAGAATAATGTATACAAGGAACACATATGATAGCAAATATAGGGCAACACCCTTTCGCTTCAAGCGAGGCAAAACACTTGTTTTGTACGAAACTACTCGTCTCTCCCAGCGACTCCTCCTCATCATTCAGTTTGATGAATCAGTTCAGAGAAGAACAGCATATCGTTCCGACACAGATGACAGTTTGACGCTGTTTTCCTCGGATAAGAAAGGCGAGAGGGTTTCCCAGCTAGAGAAGTTGAGATTGTTCGAAAATTAGATGCTCTCCAAGCTGCCTAGTTCCTCCTAGTCTTTCCCCAGAGAGTGGAAATATTGAGTAATTACATGCACTCTCGCTCCTCCACACAATTAAAGAGACATTCACGTCGACAAAACTACTGCCTTCACAGTTCACAGTCACTTAATAACTCGCACTGAGTTTGAGACCACTGCAAATAGGGAGCTATAAAACAGACATTGCCACAAGGAGGAAATTGCATTGCTTGCTACAAACAGCTCGGGCTGTCTCTTAAATATTTGTACATTGCAAGACATATAGTAGAGTGCCATTAATTGTTTACATGTCCCTTCTATAGCCTGTCTTGTACCGTTTGGCGGTAGGGCTGTGAATAAATCTTGGTCTTGCAGACGGTGGGTTTTACGTAGGTAGAGGAATAGAACCTTGCGGGTACATTGTGGAAACTAGGCTGAGGATTTGAAAAATCTAATCTGATGCAAATCACTTAGACAGCGTTTGAATCGAGAGAGAGCCAAGTCAGAGAGAGGGTGGTAAGAAAGTGGAGAGAAATAGGTAGTTTGATAGTTTGTAACTCTCTGGGCTTGGGGTCCATTCTACCGGAGAAAAGTTTTTGTAGAAGACTTAAAAAGTTTACAAGTTTGACCATAACATGGGGGATAGATTGTGAGTATGGGAGTGGAGATTGCATTTTCCTTTGCAGCTGAATTGATACAAAGTTAGAGAGAGGAAAGTGGAAAAATTCTGGACAGTATGGATGGACATGGGAAACTATTTATCAAATGTTTGAAACGAAATAGAGAGACATTGAAATAATTCAGGAAAATCGAGTACTCCTCACAGCCTCCTATGACAACATCAATAACCCTTACAGAAATTATTCCAATTTCCCCAAGTGCCTTCATGTTTACTCAAGAGCTCCTTCCACTATTGACACAACTTCTCTCCCGTGGATGCAACTTACACCTCCCTCTCTAATATGACAGACGAGGAGATCCTCGTTTTGTGATAAAACATAGGTCAAACTTTCCCTTCGTTTAAGGCGACTGATTTTTCCTATTCAATAGGCCTTTTCTAGAATCTGAATCGATACACGGTGGAATACAAATAGCTTTAATACAAAAGTTTCTTAAAGCTTTTAAGCCACGCCAAGGCTCCGGCCTATTTATGACTCATATCTTTCTGTCATAATATAGAGGTGAAGAAAGGGAGGTCATATTACTTTCTAAGACGGAAAACAGGACTGCATATGTGTGTTCTGTGAACGGTCCACGGAAAGAGTATCCCATATATGTGTATTTATATATCGGATGAGGAAAAAAATTTAAAAAGCTTCAAAAACAGACAGGACCCAATCCCTATGAGGACAAGTCGGGGGGAAAAGAATACATACAGGATACAAATGGAATGTAAAAAACAGGGAGAGATTGAGTTTTTGATCAAAAAGCTATGTCTGTATATGAAAATATTCACCTCAGTATTATTTAAAGCCGTTATGGAGTGGACGGTATGGAGAAAGCAGAGGTGGTGGTGGCAGGTAGGTTAGAGGCTGTTATAAAATCTCCTAACTTCAAGCACACTCCTCGGTCTTGGTGATCAGGGATTCCATGTGCAGATTTCGTCTCCTTTCGACTTCACCTTATCCGGCTCAATAGACAGTTCCAATAAACTCTCCTCCTTCCTGTCCTCCTCTGCTGTGAAGGAAACTAGTTATTTGTGTATGGATATGGCATCAAGCGTTGGGGATAAGTGTAGATTTCACATTCTATAAGACTATATATCTTTTGACTTTAACGTTACTTTCTTGCACTGCCAGAGGTTTCGCCCAGTTTAGTTGAGTTGACTTGAAGTTGAAGGAATCTAATACACAAGACGAAGTCTCACTTAGATGGGCTGATTTGATAGTCTTCTCCTGTTGTATCCTCGTCTTTCATGTCCCGGTTGACTTAACTGTCTGTTTCTAAAGTGTAGAAAATTGGCAAAAGGAGCCAGAGAAAGGGAACAGATTGGAATTGAAATGAAAATCCTCATATAGAATAGGACGAGAATGAATCCACTATAAATATATCTATGAAATGGCTGTGGAGGAACTCTGCACGGAGGACAAAATTCCAGGTTCCAGCCTCTATTATACTTAAATGGAATAATATGGAGCACTACAGGGGATGTGAACAAGAGCCTTTCCTGATGCATTTGATTTTCCATAAGAATGACTTCAGTTAACAATTCCATGCCGGATACCCCATTAAATTATATTTCGATTCTTATGTGCATTCTGTGGCCGTCCGATAATTATGCCTCGTTTCTATCTATCGAGGGATGCTAATTATAATATTCTATATGGATACAACCTACGCCCCTCCTAATCATATTGGTTCAGTCTTTGCCAAGTAGTTTTTACAGAGAGAGAAGGTTCTAGTTGCAGATGGAGGACGGATTTTGGATTCAATCTCGAAGTGGCTGGAATAATATAACTTTCACTCCACCACTGGAAGATGGAGAGAAAGCTTACAATACGTAATCAACTCTTCTCGCCAAGTGAATAGGAATAAGTTGAATAGTTATGCTACTTGGAAGGATTGAGAGAATTATTTTATATTTGATATAGATCCTTACTGAGGATCCTCTACCTTATTCCAATCCAACTCCATTAAACAATCCTTGGATGTACCTAGATAGAGGGGTTTACTACAGGGAAGACGGGAATTAATACCGTGTCTGCCATTATTCTAGTCCCAAATGGAATTTATTAACTAGAGACAAAAATCTCATCTCTGCGCTCCTTTAGTCCGTGTCATATTATTGGATCGGATGGAATGAATAGGAAATGGGTGCAAATGAGAAATCGAGATTCATCATGCAAATTAATTTCCTACCGGTATGATGAAATTGGATATAGTTAGTCTGTTGGTCCTGCCGGAGATGAGTATCACCATATCTCTAGTAACTCTTGTCGTGATCTCGTGATGTGAAGTAGACGCTTAAGCTGTGTGAGAGAGAGAGATAGAGAGAGAGGCTTTGCTCAAATTGTAATAAGTACTGAACAGTACAATAGACACAATGCAATAAGCTTCAATTCCAATTCCACCTGTATCCATCAATCTTTCAGAGAGAGGTATCAACTAGGTACACGTTTAAAAGATCAACAAGAGAAAATCGAATTTCACTGAACATGAGAAAAACGTTGTCTATGTGCTAGTCTTATCTGATCTCTACTTAGGAGGAGGACGGCTGTAACCTCGTCGGCTTTACTAACGCTATACAATTGCTTCCTTAGTATAGAATGTCGGTAGTTGTATTACAACTACAGGAGGCAAGGCTACTTTCTACCTTTAATGATACGAATTGATTGCAATGCCAGGTTTGTTTCTCTCAAATCCACATGGGACAAGGAGGATCAGACCTACGTAGAGGAAGTGGTCGGGTACAACTAGTGCAGAGTTGTAGAAAAAGTAGCAACATAGTATGTTCCTTGTAGCAGAAGAAGTACAGGGAAAGATATCTAAACACCATTTTGCAACTGTTGGTAAGCCTACCAGAAGTAAAGTAATTCTGTCGGGCTGGAAAAAAATGTAATTTTATGCATAGACAAGAAGGCTGGTCCCGGAAGTAATGCATGGGGTACGCCACAGGGCTAAAGCCTTGCTCTACAAAGCAGTTTCAGTATTAAAGAATGAAGGAGAAAAGTTTGAACAAGTTTCATGTGCTTTCTCATTCTTTTGCAAAGAGGAGGATGGGGCAAGCCAAGGAGGAAGTCCCTGTTTAGGGAGTCAGCTCAATCAACAAAAAGAATGAGAAAGAATTGCTTATTAGAATTCGGTTCAGGTCTCCGTGATGAGTTTTGGTTGTACCAACAAACCGGATGAGATGACAGTTTGGAATTTGCAGCTCCATACTCTCGTATAGATGAACTGGGGTCATATATTGCTTTCTGTAGTTGTGTGTTAAAGGCTGCATGATCTAACATAGTATTTACCAAGTAGTTCACGGGGTGGATCAAAGTGCCCGATTTGAGATGCTTTTATTTAGATTCGGATGTCATCGTATGGAATATTTGTAGCATATTTTTTAGTTTATTTTTAAGAGAATGAAGATATGTTTTGAGATTGGAAATACAAATACAAATAGTTTTAGTCAATATATATTCATGTCATATTACATGATGGATTAGAAACTGGAAAGCTGGGCAGGGTTATGTCGTCAACATAGAGGATCCAACTACGTATTCTTACTGCAGTTTTTTTATAAAAAGCAATCCTTCGGAATGATGCACAAATATAGAACACAAAGCTAGTACATAACCAACACGTCTCCTTTAGGGGATTGACAGATATATATATTACACGGTTCTGTAGCTCGGCATCCATGGATGACTAAAAGCCATCTAGATCTAGATGACAATGAAGAGACAGAGTATGAAGACATTCCTTCCACTAATCATTAGCAGTACAAGAATGTCCAACGGAGCTCCTTCATTCATTCATGGACCATGACAGATTTTTAATTATCGTTCGCAAGAAGACAACAAACTAAGATCCCATCCTTACTTACTGCTGAGAGAAAACTAATCAGTCTTGTGGATCGCCAAGAAGTGTATTCAGGAAGGAAAGTTTTGCAATGCCGAATGAATGACTAGTAAGCAAGGAGGATATCAATCTTAGGCTAACCCAAATTAAAAGTTTTGACCCAAAATAATCTTGTTAGGTAACCTGGAAAAGTTTCTCAACACTGGGATACCATACCAGAGTGTCTGTCTTGGTTTTATTTACCCCTTGTGAAAACGTGCTTTTCTGCTTCAAAGCCTATAAGATTTTCTAACCTCAAACCAAAAGGAGCTTGGGAGGAAGAATATTCTTAGGTATTGTGTAGGCACATGGCACTTAAGGTAACATTAGTATGCGGTATTCTCCAGAAGAGTAACCGATGTAGCCTTAATAATTCTCCATTCTTGGCTAGTATAGTCGATTCGAAATAAACTCTGGAGCCAATCCCAACCGAACTATGAAATAGAACAACTGGAGCACATGGCAAATATTATGCATCCCTATACTCGCTCTATATACCCCACATTTCCAAAGCAGTTAGAAACACGTAGATTCTTATGCTCGGATTGTGTATAATATTAAGTCGGGTCGGAGAAATGGGGAATCATGGACAAGAAAACCCGGGGAGAACGGGAGACGCAGAATCGGGACAAACGAGAGCATGATACAGACAGGGCAGGATTATTCCAGGGTAGCCTACATACAGTAAAAGCAGAGGATTCGGATAACCACCACCACCACCAACTCTTCTAAAGGGAGAAAGGGGAATCGGAGTGCCAGTGTCGTCTTTGTCGTTAGAAAAGGCTAAAGGCATGTCGTCCCATCACCAGCCCACCATCCGTACCTCTATACACTAACATACATTTATGCCAAAGTACCAAGTTGACTTTTCCAGTCACATTTCAACTCCCTTCCAATGGATTTTATTGTGAGTGTCACTGTGCCCTAGTCAAGACTCCCATTTATGGGATTTAAGTAGAGCTGAAGAAACGTCTTGGACGGTATCATACAATATACCATATTATAGACGAGGAGCTAGAGCTTCCCAGATTTTTATTTCCGACCGAGTTTACTCTCTTTACTCCTTTACTTATGTACTTCTCCTAGTGTTGGTAACCTAAGCTAAAGGGACTCCCAGGCTGCTGCCGCAGTGTTCTGAACCTTTCCAAAGGAAAATAAGAGCCAAGGAATCCTACTGATTGCCTCTAAGAAATGCAACCAAAATATCCAACAGAGTGTTAAAAAACGGAGAGACTTTCCCCAACTGGGACTGGACTAGTCTGATAAATACTCATAGTACTAATACTACACGACGGTAGGTACCCACTAGGAGCTCGGTGCTTTAGAAAGAACTCTTGACTCGAAATCTGGGGAAGAAAGTCTCCTCGACACTAAAACTCTTGTCCCCAACATATGTAGTAGTTGAGCTCAATTGTGAGTGGTGAAAGAAAGGAAAGCCATCCTAACAAATCTGGATGAATTGGGGTAGTTTTAACCATCTTGAAACTCTGTGCGTTGTATAGCTGTATGTAAGTACATAGGAAAAGTTGTATGGTGAATCTTGTACCTTGGTACCTCATTCCAATAATAGCTCGGAGAGAATTTCACAGAGCTCTTGCTAATAGCATCTGAACTGCTGACAAACTGTTTCTCTCTGACTGCACTTTCACCGACCATCAGTGTTAGGGAGTTAAAATAGATTTCCAAGAGGAAGAAAAGAAGGACAGAGGGGGACAGACACTGCTCCACATATAGAAAGGAGAGGACAAGAAGAATTGTAGAAGAAGAGGATGAAGCCACCATTAAGCGTAATGATAATGATAGTCAAACAGAACTGAAAGAGTATCACTGTGATTAATTACATTGCATTACATTGTGATTTGGATCGCACTCAACTTGAGTCAGCCCAAAGACTAGTCTTGAGAAGTCTGTCCGTACTCTACTTTGTCTTCACATTCAGGAGGCAGGGCGAGTCTTTATTCTATTATATTCTTCACTCGACTAGAATCCAGTATCTTCTGTAATCTACAAGGTTCTTGGTAACTCCAGCAGCTCGTTACCGCAGTTGGTTGGTTATCTAAATCCAGATTCACTTCTGAAAGGATAAGGATAAGAAGGGCCCGGAGTCAACCCAAATCATATGTACGTTTATATACATATATACACACACATATATACACAGATATATTCGAATAATATTCCTCTATCTGTATAATAATATTCATGGGTCTATGAGATAATAGTGTAGCACTAACTTTTGGATACAGATCTTCTTGTACTCTGACTGTACGTCCGGGCTTGAAGCTGTGCTGTTAGAAATACCAAGAGGCTTTTTATTCCCATACATTCGCGACTGCCACCACTGACTCATATTTATAGCCGCGGAAGGGAACCCGGAGTCTCAAGGAAAAGATGAGAGCATCTCCTCATTATTATCCACCATGGACTTTTCTCATCTTTGCCATACCCATTTCCTATTGTGGTTATGAGCCTGACGACCGTCATCAAAATAATGGAAACGGTAAGTATACGCTGAAGTAAAACATTTTTGCATTCTATACTCCGGCCCACACCACTTTTGGTGTTGCAAACTTAAAGCCGAAACGATAGGTCTGAGTCCAAACATTCCATAGCTAAAAAGAGCAGTTCTTTCTATTCACATCAAGCAATGCTCCACTTCTCTATCCATATCCAAGTTTTTTGAATACATAATGCCCCAGTAATATCCTTAATGCCCCACCTATGCATTATGCATCATAAGCGCATTGTATTCGACTTGAGAATCTTATTATGTGCGATACCCCTCCTTAAAAACTGGTAAAAGAACCTCAACTTAATACTCTCAGGACAGCCCGGAGCCAGGGGTATAAATATCACTAACAGCTATTTTCAACTAGACATCATATGCTAGTTAATACAAAGCCGTGTCATGCCTTTCTCACTCTCGTAGAAAAATCTATTACCTCCACCACCATGGGCTTAGAATGGGACGCGACGCTGGTATAGATCAAACTTTTCATCGATAGGGTTTTTTCGGATTTCTCTCCACTCCAGTCCAGTCCATTTGGGGATGTCCGGGTATTTCTCACTTTCTCTGGGTCCATGTCCCAACTAGTAGTGGAAGCAATTCAATTGTCAGCGAGGTAATTTATGAGCCGTAAACCGGAGTTACGAACTTTCCAGAACAATAAAAGAATGACCTGTGTCATACTGAGCTAGGAAGTCTCATTAATAATCAGTAATGGTCAAATCGGGAAAATATTGCAAGCACGGAGCACATGCTACTACTTACTTCCTATAAGTTACTCACATGAGAATATAAAACGAATATGAGGAGATTGTTCAAGGCCCAACCAACCCTTGACTGAACTCGAGTTCTCCATCTCCCTTCAAAAGACAAGAGTGGTTTGATAAAATGCCACAATAAAGATAATCCAAGCAGAGAGGTACATAATCGTAGGAAATCTATTCTGGAACGATAACAATAAAATGAATTCACCGTATCTTAGACGGAGACTATTGCAAGTGTTGTAGCACTTACTCTAGGGTTGGCAAAGTACGACCTTACGTAGTTGCAAAGGAGCATTATTAAACACTTTATGATCCTTGATCATCGTATTTTCCTCTTGCAAATTCCACGCCCAAAAGTCAATTTTCCTCTTGCCTCAGTTTCCTTTGTACTTTAGAATTATAGTATTAGGCTATTACCTTCGCATTCTGCATTAAGCACTTACCTCAATGAGCGTGTATACTGCTCTTAATTTCTCTTGTGAAGTGTATGGTATCGTAATTCGATGAAATATTGCTCTGGCTCTGCCATATTTGCCTTTGCTTGTACACGAGGCCGGGGTAAAAGTGGGTAATTATAATGTAATATATTTCCCCTAATTACTATGTTCTTAGACCCAAAGCCACTCATTATATATGCGTGAAGAATTGTGGCAGGAATTGATCTGCAATCGAGGCAATGCTTTTCTGACACTTTGTATTTTTTTCCTGACACAATCAGTGTATGTGTAGAGTCTGTAGACCGGGTAGTAGGAGGGGTTAGCTAACTCCCCGGGAACGCCTGTTGTTTCTGATTTTGTGTATATTTCATTCCGTTGAAATTATTATTCATAGTCCCCGAGGGTCAGTTAGTAATGTAAATCTTGATATACTTTAGCAATGGATTTGGAAACTAGGTTCGGGGCTATAAACAATTCTGAAAGGGTTAGATGAGATCCACAACGTTATTTATAACCATTTTCCAGAATCAAGATCCATGCATGTTTTAGTTTAGTTGTTACGTGCGCTGAGGAGGCTGAATTCTAGATGTCAGTTAAGAATAATTGATTCTCCTGAAATAGGAGTTGATATGCTTTTGGCCTTTGGCTTACTTCGTCCCATATGTTATGCTTATAAATTAGTTTCTGAGCATTGGAAATTAGGCTTATGACATGTTTTCCAAAATCTATTAGGACTAATTTACTCGGCTTGATGCCAAAATGTTGTTTGAGCACTTAGGGAAATCGTTAAGATATAAGTTTGTAAAGAAGGGGAATTTAAGCCAGGAAGAATAATTTCAATCAGTCCCGTACATGCCTTGGTATGCAAGCCGGAGGAAGTAAGTTTGATAACTTGCAATTAGAAGGCAGCTTCGACCTCAAGAATTCCTGCAGTCAGATCATAAAGATCGATAAGAGCATGCCAGGGGAAAAATCGTCTGGAAGTGGCAATGCATCGAACTGGTCGGTTGGAGTTCTGTCGGAGTTAAATTAGACGGAGTTGGATTACATCCCTCACACCAAATTTGTTTCCACACATAATTAGAGCTTATCACGGCATTCAACCCCTCCTTGTCAAACATCTGATATATATCTGCTTCCCTACGAAATGTAGCAAGAAAGCATTTTTCCATCGAATCCGTTTTATAACTTTACTAATTTACTCTCCCCGGAATGGAGGATCTTGGTTTAGCTTTGGTCATTAAGTAACAGAAATACTTGGAATCTCTGAATACATGGGGAGCGTTTCTAATCTACTTGATTCCAGCCTTCCATTTATTTGTACATTCCTTCCATGAGAACAATTATAATTCGTAAATACAAATCAAATCTCTTCCCCAGTGAATTTACTGTTCCTATTAAAAAACAGATCTGTGCAAGTTGTGAATGACAAGCAAATTAAAAATTAGTCCCATGCATGCACCAGATTATTACGTACTTTGTTAGAATTGATACGAATTCTCGATTCAGTCTGCGAGTGAGGAGGGTGAATTAAACTATAAAGTAATTTAAATTACATAATCAGTTGGAGGTCCTATGGCAAATAACAAGTTTTTTTGGAATTCTGCAAGTCGTCGTAGTTAGTAGTTACTTTAGTTCTGAATCATTTGGTTGAGTGAAATGAGAGAAAGTTGATCCAAAACTCAAACTCAAACTTTTATGTTTACCTAAACGTTTCCCCCCACCCGCCAGCTTAATTTTAAATGCAGGACTCCAACAGGGGGAGGACTGCAATTGAAGATTTAGTAGTACATTTAGCATATGTGGCATGTCCTCATTTTGTTTCAAAACTGGAACATCCCCTCAAAGTTCCATTTCCTTCTCATGGCATGCAAGTCACAGCTGGGGAGAAACTATTTCAATTTCCACGTACTCTTTGCCAAAGAAGTTAACACATGAATGGGAATTTTAAATAATTTTGGATTAGCTTGTATAAAGTCCTTGTCATGGTTGAATAGCAGCGCGGAACTCTGTGTATATGTATATCCATATTCGGAGCAGTAGTTAGCAGTTGGTAGTTTTATAGCCTTGGAATTTCTCTCATTCCCTCATGGTCTCTGTGGACGTGACAAAACTGATTTTGTCGACCAACTGCTCCATTTCGGACGTTTTTAGCTCCCATATATTTCTCGGCTAATTTATGTTGGGAAATGGCAGCCGAGAATCCCCGACCGTTGTTTTCCTCTGAAAGAAAAACCGGCCAACTTTCCCCTGGAATGAATGCGATGAGATTCACCATTAGCCCCAAAAACTAGCACGCACCTATAAGTGTAAGAATCTAGGAGAGGGAAAGTGAGAGAAAGTAGAGGAGAGTGTGGAGAAGTATTGAATAGGATCTCAGATCTCCTTGGTATTAGTAACAGAAATGGGAATGGCAAATGGCAATAGCAATCCATTCATGGTTACTGCCTGCATTACTACTCCCTCTTCTATGGATGTCGAGGATCTGTATTCCCAGATTCCTCTTCTTGTTCTTCTTCGGGAGGCATTTATATATAGTGGCTAAAGTAATAGGTTCCAATGGCTTTAAGTTTTATGTAGACTTGGTTTGGTTTAGTAGCTGGGCACGATACCATGCCACCACCATTCTTTCATCCCTCCTTGCAACTTAACTCTCTCCTTCTCTTCTGTAAAAGAAAAGGCTAGGAAGGATTGCTAAAGCTACTCCTTTTCTCCTGTGCGTCTTTCATCTGTCCAGCTTATGGTTCTTTGGCCTAGCTCTGGCTTAGCGCAGCTTAACTTACCCTCCTTCGCTTTGTTCTACGGATGGAAGATCAATAATCGGATAACATATCGAACCTGTAATGTTATACCCTCTTCTTAGGAGTTATAATGCTATAACTTGGTAGGGTCTGTCTGTTTGGTGATCGGACTGGTGGTCTGGCTACTCCTGGTGCTAGAGGCATTAGGAGAACTAGCCAACAGAGACGAGGACAGTTGATGAGTTCCAAAAAAAGTGAAAAGGAAGCGAGAGAGAAAAACAAGCTAGAGGCAATGTTATATCAAGACATCCTGAGCCCATACTACCCACCACCATTTCAGTGCCAATAGGGAAAGAAAACTGTTTTTGGCAAAAACGCTTGAGATCGAATACAAGGATAAATTTCACCCTGGTTCAGACACATACGTACGTCAGGGCGTTGTGTATGTATTTGTTATGCGTCTATGGATGATAGGACGTAAGAGTAGAGGATATGAAAGTATCTGGAATTCTATTGGCACCCAACGTAGATGTAATATAAATTCGCTGACGGAAAGACCTGAGTCGAGCCTCAAAGTGTGTAATATGTATTGAAGTGTGTTGTATTTGAGAAGTATACAATATAATATAACGCCCTGTCGGGTGTTGGAATGAAGTAAGTGGAATATCGTATCTTGAATTGGAAAAAGGTATTATATTTATGTATGATAAAGGTTAGGTAGCTTTAGTAGGGGGTGGTGTGAATGGAAAGGTATATAAATAAAATATAAATGCATGGGGAGAACTAATAACGGGCTGGCTGTAAAAGTCAAAACTAATATTGTGCATTGTAAGACTTATCAGTGGTAAAAATCTGATATTTGGCTAAACTTCCTGAATTCCATGTTTTATTGGATGGTTTTTTGGGATAGGACCAGGAGGACGTGTAGAGTTGACTGGACTGTATCCAGGACCGTATTTCGACCTGGAGAGAAATCATCAGAATGTCTCAGCTCATGTGGGAACTCATGCTTACCTTCCATGCTACGTGAAACAACTGGGGAACAAATCGGTGAGTTCATTTTTTGCGTGTTTCCTTTCTCTTCCAGTTACAATTTCCATCATCTTCATGCCTCTTTGCTTATACGAAGGGAGAACATGCACTCGCTTTTACTTTAGAATTGACTATCCCATCGCAAATAGTGGAGCTAGTCCACAAGTGAAGGTATGTAAAGGCCAGCTAATTTTTTTCCCTCTGCCCTTCTAACTTTTAGAGAGACTGGAAATCTAAAAGAGTTTAGAGCCTAGAGGGTGAAAAAAGTTATATGAGGTGATGGTGGCTCTTTTCGAAGCTTTTTTGGAGGCGTTTATTTTTCTTTCGCCTGATACAACCTATTATCCCTCCATTAATGTGATGACATGTTCTCGTGCTCAATCCTTTCAAGACTAATTATTATTGCAGGGAAACTATCAAACCTTTTGCTTTTCTCTTGCCTTCTCATTTCATATCTTCATATTTAACATATACAACGACTTATCTACTTCCTACAAGACGCCTGGCACGTAGATTAAATAGAAATACGACGTATTAGACTTTCTAGAGAGGAAATCCAATCTCTCCTCTCTGTGTCTTTCCCCCTATAATTAACATTTACTGTCTTCCATTTGCAGTTAATTTGCAATTTTTCTTAAGCGATATTCATCTGAGTAAATGGAGAGTGTACTGCTCTTATAGTCTTGAGTGAATATTGTGAAGTTCTAGCTCCTAAGTACCAACCTCCTGAAAGAATCGAGTGGCTTTTGTGCTCTGCTGTGTAACTCCCAGATCTATAAATATATACATATACTTATTGTAGTTTTAAATATATCTCTGCTGGAGTAAAAAAACCTTATATGCATATATTATAAATTTCCAAGTGTTTTCTTAGGGTTTTCCTTCTTCGATAATTTCTTCCTGGAAGGAAAAACAAACCCCGCTGCTTTGGTTTATTCTAGCCGATCGATTTTTATTCATTGCAAAATCACAAATTACGGAATCACTTAGTCGTTAAGTTAACTCCTTACTAGGGCTGTTCCTCCCTCTCCGGTTCATGTTGCTTACACAGAGTTCAATCGTTAGTAAGTACTGAGTACGGCCACAGCCGCGTCCTTTAAAAACTTCTGTCTTCAGTCTTTAATGGAAACCGCTCAGTCAGTGTCAGCAATAAAGTTTGGGGCTAAAAAGCAGAGGGAAGATGAAGGGGAATTACCAAAAGTGATTCGTACGATGTTGGATATTTACCCTAAGTCTTTCAAGCACGTTACCGCAGAGACCCCTTTTTTAAAAGTTTTCCAAACTTGCAGTTATTTCCTTAAAGTTGTTGATTAGCCTCGAACCCGTTTGACTTTTGAGAATCAATAACTCAGCAGACAAAGAGAGTTGAGGATTGGAATGAAAGAGTTCGATTTTGGGGTGGAGTGGATCCCTTTGACACAAACACACACACACACACGTTCATACATATAGACGAGATTTATATGCGGCAGTTCTAAATTGAATTTTGTACTAATGAACTTTCTTTCTCATTCTTTAATTTATATCTCGAAAATGATATCAATTCAACCTTGCGATACGTTCACTTTATTCAAGCCTTAAAATTCATCACCTTACAAAGCCTTGCAATCCGATTTAAGCGAACCGAGAGAGCACATTCTTATATAGATAAAGCTTATGGAAGAATATAATCTGGAGGTTCATTTGACTAAGGGTCTCCTCCAATGTGACGCTACACAATGTAGATGGGGAAGCGGATAAATAAAGGAGCTTGAAACAAAAGATGTTTTCCATGTATTTCACGACTTTGCCATGGATTATAAGATATCTACTTCTCTAAAAAGATCTTAGGGAAAGATCTAAAAGGGAAAAAAAAGGTTTTCGGGAGGAATGGTCTTTCCAACGACCGCAAAGCTGACTTTTTTTCTATCTGTAAGAAGCTACAGGGGAAAATAAGCATGGGGAATTTTACTGAAGAATCTGTAAAAGGGGCTGGGAGTTAGGGAACAAAGTGGAGATAGGGAAAGTACAGTCCTCATATATGTATATATACTCAGACATCCATAGACTCAGAATGTTCATTGATTTTTGGCCAATCGACGACATTTCAAGTATTCCATACAATTGGGTATAAGGTATTTTAAAGAAAGAAATCAAAAATGACAGTCTGGAGTCAGCACGATTTTTTATAGGACTCATCATTTTTTAAACTCAATTTACAGTGTGACCGGCCTAACTTAACTCGAGAGAACTAAGTAAAACTAAAGTGACAGTTTTTAGGAGATAAACTCCCCCCTAGAGATTCTTCTCTGATTTTTTTATCTTCAACAGCCGCCAATAATACTTTCTAGACTCTCGACTTAAAGTTGGAGGCAGGGGTAAGTTTAACACTATCTCGGATTTTGTGGCCATTTATAGGACAGGAAAAATATTAAACCCTTCTCAAAGGATTTGGGGATGTATGTTTGAGGATTTCAAGTCGAAGAAAGAAAAGGAATCTATCTGTCCAGTGGATCCCTTGGATTGTATGACAAAGATAATATATTATTACCGCTTTGTGACACAGTTTCTTTGTACAGAATGAATACTAATTTCCTGAAAGTTCTTGACTTCCAGTCAAAGCAAACACATAGACGAGTAGCCTATATCCACCCACAATATAGTGTAGGCATGTACATACAAGTAGAGTGGATAATGTGGTAAGGAAATTCTCATGTAGACCTTGCTCAGTAGTTTTAAGGGCGATAGGAAAGTGGAAATTTCATCCGAAATTTCCGTTTGACTTGCTCAAGTAATTCGTATTGAGCCGACTACACACTTGTGCTAGCATAGAGAGTTGGAGAGGAACGTTGTGTGCATGACAGGGAGGAGGACAATGTAAGCAAGTTGTTAAATGACATCCTTTGAGTCTTTTAGAATTCCACTCCATTATGCGGTAGAATGGTTATCGAGTCGCGACATGTAAGAGAATGTTGAGCGATCGTACTTTTTGGAACATAACGCGTTCCTTAAACTCCAACTCAAGACAAGACGGGCGTCTAACAAAGATAATCGAATCATAAGCCTAAGGTTTTGACAGCAGGAAATTCCCAATATCCTCTCCCGAACAATTTGCTTTGTCTCTTTTAACTGACCGGAACTTTCAAATTATTCAATGGTAAAGTAACACAGGGGTCTGGACAAAACTAAAACTCACTTCTAATGCTTTATTTAAGAACACACTGACAAGACTTGGGTCAGCTTGAGCTGAAAACCATGGCAGATTTCCTCTCCATCTCCTTTATGCAGATGTTCATAGCTATCCATCTGCGTCCCGGAAGGAACTTTTCATGTAAAATCCGTCCTGTAACAAAATCCGAAATCTGGAATCTACAATCCAGCAAAGGTTGCAGAAAATAGGAGAACTATCGTGTGTATATATATAAGTCTGGAGGAAAATGTTGAATGGCAGACGATATGATATCATTCAACCACACCATACCACACATACCATTCCTCACCGCTAGAACTAATACTACAACCCATGGTTGGATAACTCAAGCTTCTTAAACTTGGGTCGTTGATATACATATATGTTCGTATCCCAATCACATTTCTATATAAATATGCATTATATAAAAACATGGCAATACTGCCATCCCAACGCCTCCCGACTTGTTAAAATAACCCTGGGGAAAGGAAGAAAAAGTGTAGAAACTGTAAAACGTGAAAGGCTCTTTATGTCGTGGCGCATTAGGTATTATGTATTTGAATGATGAATGCATTTTCTTATTCCATTTCTTACTATTTCTCCTCATCCCTACGTCCCCATGTATATCAAAGCCAATGTGATGTGTAAGTAGGGGAGTAAATGGAATACTTTCCCCTGTTCCAAATATGCCCAGATGAGATGTACATAGATTCTCAGGCCTAGTTTAGCCAACTTTCTCTAGAGGCAGGGAAGCACTCTCTTTTCCGAGCCTCCCAAGACATTCAACATGAGCCACGCCGCTGAGGATGGGAAATTGTGAAGTAGGATGTATGGGAGTATGTGAGTTGTAATGGAAGGATATGTTCATATAAGAGTATGGAAGATGCATGTAACTTATGTGAGTAATATGTCTCAAGGAGAGTTGGCCAAGAATGGTGAAAAACTTGCGACTCCACTTTTCCTTCTTTATTATTATAGAAAAATTCTGAAACTGGTCTTGTCATAAGTAGGGGCATGATGACTACCTATAACTTTCATTGCTTGCATCTATGATTATATAAAGTAGGAACAAGGAGGAGTGGATATTATGATATTTTGTGGAGTACCTTCCCTCCTTAAAAAAAGAGTACGTATGTATGTTGTAAGGTTGTATGTTATGATTTTTCTTTCTTGAAGCAGCGATAAATCGAGCTTTAACTCAAATTTATTATTGTAAACCTTCCATGAACAAGGAACTTCTTCCTTGTATATTGTACACATCCTTACTTTCCAACATCCATCCGACCTTTTGCTTTCTCTCTGTGCTTTCTCTCATGTAAATTTCTGCTGACTTGCAATCCAGATCCAGATGATGTGCCTCTTCTTCATAACAAGATACTCTTGAGTCCCTCCCTTGCGAGCCCCCAAGATCTTCATGATTGATATTCAGGAGAATGAAGTTAGTCGCAACATGAGCTTTGGAATAATTCAATCTAGAGATTCTCATTTCAGCGACTAGAAATTCAGTTTCAATATGAACAAATAGATAGGAAGGTACCGAGTTACGTCTGGTATGAGTTTCGCTACCACGATTACTTCTTAGACTTAGAACTACACGTTGAAGAATTGAGAGCTTCGAGGATGAAAAATTCATTGTGAAGCTCCAATTTCGCTCAACAATCAATACTGATTTCCCCCTAGATTAATCCTTCCAGTTCAAACAAAACTGATAATGTGTATTCAGTCTATTTAAATTATATGAATAGACACTCAGAAAATTGTATACCTCCAATATCTTGTGTCATCGGTTCGGGGTCCAGTGAAAGTAAGCAAGGAGAGCACTTTTCTCGAGCTAGCAATTACTTTTAGTTTAAAAATGACAAGGTTCAATATAACCTTTTCCTCCAAACTTAAGCCAGGATGCAACAAGACTTAAGACGAACATGAAACGGTCAAGTACCCTCCTCACCGGCTTCTTTTCTAGTCGACTGTAAAATAGGAATTATTATCATTCCAGCGAAGAAAACAGGATAGTCATGTTGTCTGAATTATATTTTCAACAAGACATGATAATCATTACAGATAATTCTATAGGAAAGTAAAGCAAGTATGGTGGATTGTTAAGGGGAAGATGATGTTGGAGAAAAAGGTTTAAATACGGGCCACAAGGCATGGACATATGCTCAAAATGTGGAACAAATCCGTCTTACGATGCTACCTCTCTCTCTGGGTTGTCTTGCAGGGCGCGGTACAAAGGAAATGCATTATATGCTCTCATATACTCTAACTCAAGGAGGCGAACATTCCTATCATTTATATGAATTATAGGCATGCCATTAAATTATGATTCTGACCTCAATCTGTTCAGTGAAAATGCCCTGCAGCCAATGTTACTAATGCATATCGTTTGTGATCTTGGATCTCCTGCTCTCATCGAACTCAAAATTTGAAACCCACTCTTTCACCAGTCATAATTTCATAAAGTATAAAGAGGC
This sequence comes from Agrenia bidenticulata, assembly GCA_034694785.1. Taxonomy (NCBI): domain Eukaryota; kingdom Metazoa; phylum Arthropoda; class Collembola; order Entomobryomorpha; family Isotomidae; genus Agrenia; species Agrenia bidenticulata. The sequence continues at coordinate 24,717 of JAQFYM010000207.1, read as the reverse complement.
AGCCAATGTCTACTAGAGAGGAAGAGAGATGGAGGTTGAGATAAGTATATTTTCTCCTAAAATAATCCCTCCCTAGTTGAAATTGTGAATTGAAACGGGTACACAAAAAGGAGATAACGTTATCAAAACTTTTAAAGAATATTCCATTATGGAGCTACCCGGTTAGTTTTTGGATATTATATGGAGCAGGTATATAGACATACACATGGAAGGATATGTACCTTTGGGTTATCGAAACTGAGCCCAGGCATTCATGTAAGGATATGTGGATGGATAGGATGGGTACTTAATTTAATCTGTCCACTCTATTGCCTACATATTATACGAATTATATTATAAACCCATCCAGTCGCTGGTTCCCCTCCTTTCTCTCATGACTACTAGATTCACTCGTACATTAAATATTTCTCTATCTTTTGACCATTTGTTATGCAAAAACTTGGGAAACAAACTACTAAAACTCCTACCTTTTGTCGTATGTGTCTCTTTATATGCAGCAGGGTAGTTGGACCGAGCTATTAAAAAGGCCACATCGTTCATTTACCCATTTTTAGAACCTTTCTGCTTTCTCCCACAACCATTATGCTAGGTGACTTTACTGGGTACAAATGGGACGATGGAATGAACTTCTTTGGGCATACAATCTTACCGAGAATATTATCATGTCCCTGCAAACCCCGACCAACTTAAGAACGTAGTAAAACTTAAGGAATGACTAAGAAAGCGGGCTTGGAAAAATTCTGTCATGCAATTTAGCTCGAAAGATTGATTGCTCAGCCAGACCACGGAGCAAGGCTATCTTTTCTCTACTTTTCCTTTCACTTGGAGCAATGTCAGAGTAGTAGGAAGCACAACGTACATGCCCCCCGGACTCATGGAGACGGGCCATGGAACATGGGAACTTTGATATTTGATTTCTATTTGAAAAAAACACACAATGTATATCGTATAGCGATCGCATGCGGTCGCTTTTTATTAATTTTTACATGAAAGCCGAGCCCAGCCGGTCTCTTACAATGAGAAGGAAAAGTAAATAAAATGAAACTATTTGGCACGAATGCTTTAGGCTCAATTTACACTTTTGGCCTTTTACGATTGACTTTCTAAAGCTACACACTGATTGCCTAATGTAAAGAGCTATATGTTCCTACACAATGTTAGGGGCAGACACGTTTCACGAGGTTTTGACGGCCTTTGATTTTAAATCACAGGGGGATTCTAAAATTAATTAGACAGGACGGTGAGAGTTTCCAACTTGGTATTTTGGGCGTCCGGAAAGTTCCTATCTGTTTTTGTGGTTTTGTCAGTTTTACTGGCAGCCCGAAATTCTGTACTGGGAGAATTTGTGAGAATTGTGTAATGATGGAGTGAAAATAATCTTCCCTCAGTCAACTCCATAACTGTCTGGGAATCTTTATGCCGTAATTGAGTCATTTTCATCATGGATGTTTGGTGGCTTCTTGATATGGTGTGTTTAATGGGGTGGAATATATCTCTCAGCCATTTTGTGATCTCCCACAACCTGGAAGAGTTTTCTTGGGTCGTTTCTACCCAAGCGACACTCGTGAATCTCCCATAGCATTGCATTGTTCTACTTCTTTCTTTAGATAAAGCACTTAAACCGATTACTGCCCAATACGATCAGTGAAAGCTATATTGAATGGGGGCTAATTGCCATTTACAAACATTTTCTGGAAAAGCGTTTCTCTAACATTTAACCTGACAATCAGAGATCAATACATATTTCCCTTAGCACTCAAAACAAAATACATGGAGACATGACAATATTACATCAGACATATGAGTTTATTCTAATGCACTAGTCCATTATGACACGATATCAATTGCTGGAGGACATTACTAACTTGGCATGCTTGTTCCTACTGCGATGAATAATTATAGCTGATATCCAATTAACTTTTATGGAATCCCTTGTAGAGCCTAAAATATCAATACGTTTTTCAGTATTTCATGCAATATGAATCCCTGTACATAAACTAAAAGGGTTCTTCAAACTTGTTTGCTCTGCACGGCATTGGGAGTTTAAAAATTAATGGAGAGATAGTCGAGCATGTCACGTCTGTAAAGGAGTACATGATCAAATGAAAAAAAGGTGTCGGATCGGATTACAGACTCACTTGTTTGTTTAGTTTAATCATGTCATTATTATTTTCTCTCTCTTGTTCTTCACACCGGAACAAATGTTCTCTCTTGGAAGTCTCTTTATTTTCGATTGAGAAACTTTGAAATAAAAACCGTTTTTGAAAATAATAATTCCTATAGGAAGTGTTCCAATATATTGGTGTCTATATATCTTGTTATCAGTCTGTAAGAGTGAAAGTCGACCCGGAGATTTTTGGCGGCTTCTTGGCTCAGATAAACTAAACTAGAGACACAGAGAAAGAAAGTTGTACTAACATCGTTTTTCATGTCATATCGTATGGCTGCTGTATTATTCATTTCAAAGCAAGCAGGTCAAACGCAAACCCTTTGGCTTTTCTTTCCCTTGTTTTATTGCGATGAAACTGAGAATATAGCTGAGCGAGTGGAGTGAAAGCACTTCTTTGTTCATCAAATTTGATTTAGGGGAAAGGCAGAATGGGAACTCGTATCTAGGGATGAGTGTCTATGTGTATGTATATGTGAGTACACAATCACATTATGACATTTTCTGACATCTGACTCTGGATTTTAGGTGGCGTGGATACGGAAAGAAGATTCTCACATTGTGACAGTCGACCGCTACACATTTATCGCGGACGAGAGGTTTCAAGTTAGTACCACGGAATACTTTAGGCTTAAGTACAAAGAAGTTGTTTGAGATATGAGAGGATGGGCTTTTGATTTTCCCCAGGTCATAGCGGCTCCTCCAGGAGACTCTTGGATACTACAAATCAAATACGTCCAACCTCGAGATGGTGGAATTTATGAGTGCCAAATCAGTACTGAGCCAAAGTTGGCCCTCCCGATCCATCTCACTGTCCTTGTTCCCACCATTAGGTATTTATAATAAATATATGTTTGTTGTCCGCAAATATATATACACAAGAATCCTCTTTCCGAATTTATTTCCGCTTGTATGGGCACACAAAGTTTTTATTAAAATTTTACTCGACATGGCTTAATAATTTATGGTTATGGATTTCCAGAATGGACACAGCCGAGGAGAATATGCATGTGTGGGAGGGAAGCCAAGTTCAATTAAGATGTATTATACAGGACACTCTGCCTGACAATTTGGGGAAAATTCTGTGGTTTCGGAATGGCCAGATTCTGAGTCGCCATGATCCCAAGAGCTCTGTCATATTCCAGGTATTTGCTATAGGTTTTGAATCGATTTATGTTTAGCTTGTGACTTTTTTTATAAGTTGTTTCTCTAGGGCAATTTCTAGATCATTATTTATCTATGTACTTAAAATATCGATTTGAAATATCATTTTCAGTCAAGAATGGATGGCGAGACGATGATAGAAACAGCGACGTTCCCTATAGTTCAGAAATCCCATATTGGAAATTACACATGCTTCTTAAATACCGTAGGATCTGCAAATGTCACACTTCACGTTCAGAGTGGTACGTTACCCAATCTTTATTTTCACTTTCCTAGATTCAAGATTCCTTACATCTCTCTTCTCTCCCTCTTTCTCTCTCTCTCTCTCTTTCAGCTCAATAGTTGCAATAACAAAAAAACATGACCTATTTTGTGTTTTTGCAGGAGAGAACCCAGCAGCCATACATCACGGAAGAGGAGTGACTACCTCGTCCAACAGCGTTAGAACCCTATCTCCCAGCTCAACTTGCCACCAACTTTTACGAACAGCGTTTCTTTTGATATTTCTACTGGCAATTACTTCCTCAAATTATAATAGTTGAGCCGTCCACGAACAACACTGAAGATGTGAAACTAACAGCACATTTGGGCATAGGGACTCCCTGCAGAACCATCCCATCCCCATAAGTAATACTTATGTATATCCATATAGAGAACCAGCAGAATAAAAATATATATGTGTATTTGAAATGTAATACGAAACCTGTGAGCACAGATACGTAGCTATATAGTCCGCATGATGCATACAGAATAAGTAATGGTTTGTAAAAAAGGAGTTTTCAACGTGCTTAAAAATGAAGTCTCTCTCTCTCTACTCTATAAGTATTAGCGACATTAGATGCTAAACTTGTGAAGTTATGGATTAACATAATAAATCTGCTACCTATTACCTATTTCCTTATGGCGGAGTTAACGGCCTCTTTTACTCTTCGAATCAAATCACTTCCATACATGTATTATATTAATGCACATAGGCTCGGATTATTTTCTTGGGCGAAAGAGCTCCTAAGATGAGAGCCAATTTCTACTGTATTGATTTCTCACGTAGATCCGTACATGTCTTCTTGAAGTGATTTCATTTAGATCGTCCCTGGAGATTTTCTCTCAACCGGTCAGTAAATACAAGATTCACAAAAGAAGCAAATGACCCAACAGCACGATCTCCATTTTTAGAATTCTGAAGTGTTTGAGTCTTCAGCTCTTATTGGATGTTTATCTAAATGTTTCCATTATGTGATTCCGTCAAGGAGATAATCCACTTCTTGTTCACTTTCTTTTCAGTAAAAACTATTTTTTTACGGATTCGAAGCACTCAGATTTTAGAAAAAGTTAGTTTTACTTGTTTGATAAAACTTCAATTAACTTGGGTATAGAAACAGATAACGAATCAGTTTTAGAATGCTTGGTAATTGTTTTTGGATTTCTCACATTTCTTTCTCCAGTTTGAGAAATTAATTTACAAGAATCAGACTCCCATTTTTGGCAAATTCACTTGAACAAAATAGAGAACGGTAAATATGATCGTTCTAGTAATGTATTTAAAAAAATACTACGCATGAGTTTATTTCATAATCGACAAGCAAGCTAAGGCAACATGGGATGTTGATGGTGAAAGCGATTGCTTTAATACTTTTATATGTCATTGATAATGCATGACTAGATTAATCGAGGAGAAAAAACACAATAGAATAATACTATCTTATATGTATATATATGTAGGTAGTTAACTGTTATCAAAATCTCAAATGAGGATAATAAATATACCAAAGCTAGTCTTTGTCTAACCCTAGATTGGAATGCTTATCAACTTTGATATCAAATATTTTTTAGCAGAAAATTATGCACATTCAAGAGTTTCCAACATCCTCACTTATTTTTGAAATTTTAAATATTCAACGCAGAAGCATTAAAGGCAATAAGCCTTACATAACATGTATAAAACAAAGTCCACGAGTTGTTCTGAAATCCTTCTTTTCGGCACGAGCGGAAATCTATTGTCAACGTCAAATAACTCCTTATCCAATCAAACCTAATGACCTCGAAAACAACAGCTTAAGCTTCGTGCAGACAAAAGAACTGAAGAGGATATTTTATTAAGTCCTTTTATTGATCAGTGAAAAAGAACAATGGGATAGATCATTCAAATGATTATCCCGTGGGACTGACCCCGATGACATCATATGGATAAAGTTGCCGAAAACAATCACATTTAGGTAATTTAATTTCAGTGGAAAAGTAGAAGTTAATATTGGAGGTGGATTAAATTAGGAAAAGGTTAAGCTGCACAGCCCTAAGGAGGTGAAAGTTAAGTCCTCTTAAAAAGAGAACTCGCGTCACCAAAATTAGCCCACACGGTGTTAGTGGTACACTGATCGTAAACTCTAGCCTTTTTACTACCACTGCACTCTGATAAGGTGGAAATGTTAGATTTTCAAATGATTTACGAAGCATAAACAAATTTCATAGCTTCCCATATCGTTTCCTCAAAACACACCTCAAAAAGTTCCAGATAATACACTTGCCTCCAGCTTATCCTAGATACCAAATGGTGTTTCCGATATGGATTGACCTTGTTTGAAATTGGTGAATGCTCTGCTATAAGTGCGGGGGACGTCAAACCTTCGTCAAGGGTTCAATAATCTCTTCACGTAGTAAATCATCAACTCTTCGGTAAGGCGAAGGCGGATAAAGCATCAGCATCCAGTGATTTCAGAGTCACTGGATTCCTTTCAAACTCAATGCCTGGAAAAATATTATCGCAATGAAGCAGTGGCGTGTAACGCTATGGGGTATTTTATATCTAGAGCTTAACAAAATAAGGATTCTCTGCTTCTATGTGTGTAGATTCATAAATTGGTAATCTATTTCAATATAGTCGACTACTCGATCACTAACAATGACTTCTGGTTGGCTCGTTCCACGGAATTCGCGTAGATCCGCTCTTGCAAATGGATCCATAGTACATCGTATAATATTTAGTTATCCATCATTAACATTATCCCTCAGGGGAATGGAACGTCAATCCCGTTTCTAGTCCATAATCTCTAATTCTATCTAGACTCTCCTGGATTCTTTGGAAATACTCAGAAAATATAAATCCTGGCAGCCCAATGAAAGCATTTGGAAAAATTCTAAGAGCCTATACATCGAATGTGACAGAAGGCGGTCAAAGGTCAACCATTTTCTTGAAACCTTATGATATCCTACGAATCCTACCTCCCTGCACTTATTAAAATATATGGTATAGAAGTTACGGATCGAAAGAGATTTTCTATATCTGTAGGTAGTTGATATAGATTTGATATATATCATTGATAAATTCAATCCAAGGTAAGCGTCTTTTTTATTTAATATTTGTGAACAAATAAAATACGTATATACGTAAAATAAGTAAATGGGAGTCCAAAATTAACTATTTTCTAAAAAATTGAGCTTTATAAGGTAGAGAGCAAAGAAATGGAGAAGTGGGCACTCAAAAATTTGCCTTTTGCTGTATTCACTGTATTAGATTGCGTGAAGCACAAAACTTACAACGAATCGAATGAAAGGACTTCACTCGATTTCCGAGAAAATTTTCTCTTCCGTTTTCTTTGGACTAAACATACAGTCACATGCTCACCTTCGATTTGAATTTAAATTATAATTTCAATACGAGCTTTTACCCGTATTTTAGGGATCATGAGAAAACGGACAATTCTTGATGAACTTTCACTTTTGAAAGAAGATGAAAAGATTGAGTTTACATGGGTAATATATGCATTAAATGTTTGAATTGTTTTGAATAAAAATTGAAAATTTTGAATTTAAATATTATTTTTTTACAACTTTATTTTTTATTCGACCACGAAGCATTAAAAGGATGTATGCAGATAAAACATGACTTTGCACTTGGAATGAATATTGATTCACTTTACAAACTTTGGTGAATTATCCGAAATAAGATGATATAACTAACAATTCTCTTGTATTTTTTCTAATTATATTGATGTAATGTAGAAGCTGAACCGCAAAATTAATATTTGAAGAATTATATTGTAAGTTGATACTGATTGCCATTGCTATTGGACGAAACGGAATGAAACTATTAGTGTAATCAAAACAAAACGGTAGTTTGACTTTTTTATCATAATTTAATATAATTAGAAAATGTTTGACGTATTTAAATTCCAGCATTTAAGCCGTTCATAAAATGGAAACCCTGTTCGGAGTACCGGGATGGCCTAAAATTCCTGGCAAGCTCGAGTTTCTCATTATAGTTCAGAATTTTGAATGAGTACGAGAGTTGTGAAGTAGTGTCTTCTTTCAGTTCAACAAGCACTAAAGAAACAACTACGAGCTTCATAGAAGAATCGTATAAACAATTCTCTGTAATTGTTTATGTCATCTTGCTTTTTAAAGATGATTCCCTAAACTTTTCTGAATGTGCATCATCATTAATTAATTAAAATTAAAATTTGGTCGAAGTGCATATTTTCCATACATATTACAAACGTTCCATGATCTATTTTTTTACAAAAGCTAAGCCGATAGCTTTATCTGACGGACTACCAAATTACTAATCGTTATAAACTGCATTACATTATTATAATACAATAAAGTTGTCGTCTTTCAATCAAGCGATACACGAAGGAAATACATGCAAGCAAAATCTCCATCCATACGTAATATAATAATTATATCTAAAGTTGTATGATTCATACCATATTTTCAAGATGCATAATCTACAAAACCGGCATGGTAAAACTTACATATCTTCCCAACGAGCTAAAAAAAGATGTTGAATTAAAATATTAAATCAGAGATTATTCATGCATAAAAGCAAAAGAGATAAACAGTTCATGATAGCAATATACTGGCTTATTTTTATTTCTCAATCTCGTCAGTCTAGTCTACACTGACTGAAATTGAAATGAAAGAGCAAAGGAAAGCATTACAGCTCGTAGCTCGTCTGTATGCAGATCCACATTTTAAAGCCAGTTAAGAGGATCAACCACTTTTAGTATTTAATTGAGTTTGTGACTTGAAAAGAACAAGACGAAAGACTCTTACCCAAACGAGATTAAAAGCCATAATCCCATTTTAATTCCTTCTCAGGCTTTCGGGATAAATGGGTCTGCTTTCCACGTTCATGAATCCTGCAAAAACCACAGAGCTCGTCATGAAATGCTTGAACAGTTTAACCATCATATCAGCAATTCAACAGCATGCATCGTGTATTCGTATAACAACTTTTAAGCCTCGGATCATAGTATACAGCCAATAGTGCACAGTTCCAAACGATAGGCTTCTTTCGACGTGAATATCAAAAATATGAATTGATAACTGTCAACAAATGAGGTTAACTAGTACCTACCTTAACCAGATTAGATGTGTCTAAGGTTTTAAGTTATCCCACGAGTTCGGGACTGATTCAATTTTATTGTTATTTGTTATGTGTGTGTTATGTGTGTTATGTAACTTTTTTTATGGGGGAATATGGAATAGTGTTTTCTCTGGAGAACAAAACAGAAAATATATTTTCCTGGAAGTCTTGGTGAACTCTGTCTCCTGTAGTTAATGCATTTTTAAACAGAGTTGACAGGTCATACTTATTGCAAAAAGCTTGTTCCCAAAAACAATAAAATATGTTTATGATATTGAACTACCTAGTTAAAAAACATAGGCGCAATTGTGAGCTTAAAACCTACCAAAATTAACAATCTTGTTAATCGTTTGTCGAGCTTATTGTTTATTCTTAGTTTAGACGATAACGGTAGCATCGAACCTAATTTGTCAAGTGGTGTCAATCAATAATCTATTATTGGTTTTTAAGACCTGAGTTAGTTAGTGCAGAGTGGTGCAGTGGGTTTTTTTTTATATTATGAGAGTAGTGTAGCATCGAGCATAAGATTCAGATGATACAGGTTAAGCTTTGGAAGTGGCTGCCCTGTACTGCATGTGATGTTATTACTACGATATTCGAATATTTTACCTTTCAACTAGCAACAATATTTTTTTTAAACTAAAACACTTCATCAACAAGAACGGTACACCAAGTGTGGTCACTTGTGACTTCTCTATAGTGCAGCAGTCCATGGGACTTTGGTGGCCTGAATTGAACACAATTAAGGTATTTAATTTTACAAGATGAGTTTTTAAGAGTTTCACGTTGGCTTTTTCTACTAATGAATCCATCGGGTTAGAAGAGAGCCCGTGCAGGAACTGACTGAGGCTGAACTTGGAATCTGTCACTGTGCTGTCAACATTTTATTTTTTAAATGTAACCGTCGAGTCCTCACTCCACACTCTTGCAAGTAAGTCTTGGATTTTCTTTTCAAACAAATAAAACAAGCAATGGTTGTGATAAATGGCACGAACTAATATATATACTTTAATTTGAAGGCTGTACTATTGGAGTATCGAGCCACGATACAATTCAGGAACAAAACCCGGTCAGAAACAGCAACAAAGATGGAACAGGTGACACGATGACGCCATCTTAACATCTATACATCTGTAAATTCAATTCAATAATAACTTGGTATTGATGCCGCCGATGCCGGATATAAACGACTTGTAAATCAACAATCGAACGGAGGCTGTTCCCTGCTTGACGTTTCAAAATGCTCTGAAGTTCTGATGGAGTAATGATGATTTGGAAAGTTTGGAATGAAAGTAACGTGTTATTGACACTGCTTGAGTTTTAGTCAACTCCAGAAATAGGTATCTTTCTACGTTTGCATGATTAATCGTTTAATAAACAGGGTATGGTGTAATTTTTAATTGAGCACGTCGTATAATTTTTAGGTAACGAGCCGCACTAGGACAGGCACTTTCATTACATGTTTATATTCGTTTTTAGAGCAAGGCTACATACTCGGGAATTTGCTCATACCTTAACTTTGTAAACATCATCCAGGATAACCAAACTCTTTTGGCCCAACTGGTTTTGTTTTATTTTGAAACTTATGCGAAGTTATGCGGCTTTTTACAGTTTTCAATTTTGTATCATCCAGGAAAACGTTGCTATGGATGAACTGTACTTAAAATACAAGACAGATGAACTTTAGTTAGACGTTTCTGTTGTCGCGTTCTACTTTCATAAAAATCAGAACCTTTGAAGAAATTGTAGTTAAATTTGTTTGTGGTTGTTTCAATAGATGATCTCAGTGAAATTACAGACGTTTTGAAAATGTCAGCATCCCAGTCGAATTCCACCGTAAACACTCCAAGTACAGGGATTCCTTTGGCGCTTGGTGGACCCAATTACCGGGTACAGTGGTCAGACCACTATAATTCCGCATGGGCTTTTGAAGACTGCGATGCTATTGCTATTCGCGAAGGAACCCAAAACCTTTTCGAACACCTTTTGGCTTCCAAAGTAAGTTTGCTTCAACGCGACGAATACCTAATTATTAAGAACGGATTTGTTAGACTTGTTTGTAGATTCAATGTTTTAAATTTTAAATAATGATTTTAAAACAATTTTTATCTAGGAAGTAATCATCAGTCCATCCAAGCCGATATTAAACCAAAGTGTGAATCTGCCGGACTACGAGTATGAACCTTCTTCGTTATCAGAACAAAAGCGTTACATAATCTCTCAGCTACTTGCACAGTTAGAATTAGCTTCAGCAGTATGTCTCGAATCTCCATTTTTTGGCATACTCCGAAAACGGCTTCTGGTCACCCACAGAGTTCTCTACTCTTTGTATTCAAAGTTCCATGACAAAAAAGTGGACGTGAGAAAATCCATTCATTTTTCAGTGTACATGTTATGTGACCATACATAGTAATCTGAATGAGAAACATGATTAAATGATTGCAGTCCAACGTAATATCAGCAAACTCAACGTTAGGGACAGAGACGAGAGAAGTTCAGAAAATCAAAGAACCTCCTAGCAGTACCGATGCTTTGATAGAGCTTGGAGTAAAGACGGGATTGAGCCTAATATTTAATATTTTGAAAATGAATTGGTTGCAAAATCCAGGTTTTTTATTACAATTAACTTAAACACAAACTAAGTGAAACCCTAACTAAACGCTTTGCTTAAATCTGTATTTAGCTCAATCAATGCTCTGCAAAGATGTCCTTCAAACTGCAGCAGAGGTTTTATGGAATTTACCTCCTATGTCTCTTGCAAATGAAGCTAAAATACCATCGTTGGGATCTCAGAGTTTGTTAGAAGTTACTAAATTCCTCAGACTTGTAGTAGCCCCAACATCAGGAGCAGACATTGATAGTATTTACCAAGACTTTATACTCCACTAAATGTTCTGACATAGTTTCGTTTCTGTTTTTTGCAATTTAATTGTCTTAATCTACAGGTCGAGTTTTGGGGGCTGAGATTATGTTAGGACTTGCATTACAAAGAGCAAGTTTACAACACATGCTCGAATGGATTGATATGGCCTTAAGTTGTTGTACTGATGATAAACGAGAAATGTATGTAACAAAACGAGTAGCGATAACTGCAGTAGCTGCAGTTCGACGAACGTCGGTACAAGAGGTTGAGTCCAGGTGGCAAACAGACACTCAGGGAGATGATGATAAACTAGATTTATACTCTTCTGCAGTTATTTTGATGAACGAGGTTGGTTGAAAATGTTGTAGAAAAGTATTAAAATTTGAAAGACGGTTGATTAATTTTCTTTTGTAAAGCTCGTAAATATGTCAGCTACCGCGGATTCAAATCTTAATGATGACAGAACAATATCACCTGGGAACACTTGCAGAGATTCAAAATTGTACCTCCACAAGTATAAAATTGATCATACTGGTTCCGTAGTCGGCATGCCAATGCGAGAAAATAGAAGCTCTGAAGTTTACGTGTGGGGATCAAATTCTTCATTCCAATTAGGAGAGACTGGACCTGACCGAATGATGATGCCAAGATTGGCTACAGCCTTTTCGGATGTGGAATCTGTGAGAATAGTTTATGCAAATAATTTCAAGAGTCATATAACGTTAATGCTTTAGGTTTCATGCGCCGCGTTTACAAATCGACGAATTCTTATTCTTTATTTGCAACAGGTTGAAGCAGGACAATATTGCACGTTTAGTATTCAGGCAAATGGAACTCTGAAAGCATGCGGTAAGTTTTCATTTCAGAAAACACAATTTTTAGAATGGGATTTGTCAGAAATAATTTTTAAACTCTAAACAGGTAAAGGTTGCTACGGCAGATTGGGCCTTGGAGATTCATCAAACCAACCGATTCCAAAGCAGCTGCCTATCGTTGAAACAAAATTTAAGACTGTGTCTTCATCGAAAGGCTCTGATGGACATACTTTAGCTTTAACGTTTGATGGTCGTGTATTCTCGTGGGGAGATGGTAAACATTACCAGATTGTCATTGTTTTAACTGCGCTCTTGAAATAAATAATTAACTTAAATATCTATAAATCTTGTTTCTCTGTCTTATAAAAAATAGGAGACTATGGAAAACTCGGGCATGCAGGTGTAGCGACAGAAAAGTATCCAAAGCAGATTCAAGGAGCTTTAACTGGGAAGGTTGTGAAGTGTGTATCGGCCGGTTTTCGACATAGTGCTTGCGTAACGGAAGTAGGAGAATTGTTTTGTTGGGGCGAAGGCGAAAGTGGGAGACTTGGTAACAAAATAATTCTGAATTTGCATGATCCTGCTTTACGTTGTCAATAAACGTTCGAATGTTTTCCCTAGGACTCGGAGATACAAATGATCGTCAAGTCCCAACGCTCGTAAAAGATGTATGCAATGTAGGTTACGTATCATGCGGTAAGAAATTTTCCAGGATCATGTTTATTTTGTTTATATTTCTAAAGATTTTTCTATTTCTAACTTACAGGTGGTAGTCATACCTTGGCAATTTCCAATTGCGGCAAAATATGTTGGTCTTGGGGTGCCGGTGAGTACGGAAAATTGGGACATGGATCGGTCATAAGAGAAATACGTCCTCGAGTGATCGAAACTTTGCAAGGTCATGTTGTGACGAAAGTTGCTGCTGGTGCTTATACGTCGTTCTGCGTTACAAGTGCTGGAGAAGTAAATTATCCAGACTAATATTAACGTATCATACTAATTTAAGACATAGATTTAATGTTTCATAACCTAATCCAATATCATAATTCTTAGCTCTTTGCTTGGGGGACTGGGGTATGTCTCGGACGAGATCCAAATGAGATAAAAGTTATGGTACCAGAACAAGTGGAAGAGCTCACACGAGAAAAAATAATTGACGTATCAGTAGGAGAATCACATGTGTTAGCTTTAACGGACAAGTATGAAATATTCTGTTGGGGAAACAATTCCATGGGACAGTGGTATGTATCTAATTTAGAAATAATTTAAAGAAAATATGTATTTTAAGTAACATTTTGTTGATTCAGTGGACTTGGGAATTCTATATCCCCAACAGTAAAACCAAGAAAAGTTGTATCATTAAATGGGGTAAATATTAGAGGTATATCTGCTGGAACAAGTCATTCCATTGCTTGGACGAACGGAAGTTCTGCTATGTAAGTCATTTTCTTCAACAATGCAAAATTGACTTCTGGTAACTTTGCTAAAATATGATACAACTTTTGTGAATTTGACGATCGGGTAATATCGAATAGGGTAAAAACTAAACAATCATATTGGATGGACTCCAAGCAGGAAACAATAGCTTTGTTGCGAAACTTTTTGCAGAAGTATGGTTTAGAATTTAATGGACTACGGAAGCCGTTTGACTCAGAAAGGTCCGTACGAACATCTTTATCATTCAAAAACTATGTGTAACTTATTAATTTTTTGTTCTACAGTGAACACCAACAGTTTATAGTACTTTGCTTGCGTCTTCTCAACTCACATTGTACTCAGCTAGTTCAATGCTCGAAGCTAGAATCTTGTATGGAAAAAGAACTATGTGCACTTCGGAGTCTGTTCTTTAAGTAAATACTTTTATTGATTATTCTGTCTGTTTCATAATTTTATTGAGCAATTTGTAAATTGTAACGAATAGAGTAATGCGTTTTCCAATGTTTCATAACTTTTTTAAATTTTTTATAGGATGCTGGATATGGGTTTACCAATTACTGTCCAGCAAGCAGTTGGAGAAACTCTCATAACAGGGGCTTCTATTCTTCTGCCACCTTTGAAAGAAAAGTTATCCCTACTACTTGAAATGCTAAAGAATGTCGATAACTTAAGCAAAGGCCAGGTAGATTTAAGATGAAATTTATTTACTCCAGTGTTAGAATTTAATTCCAAATTTAAAACTTTTTGCAGAAACTGTTATGCGAAGTGATATTGACGAGTCTTGAGGATCATCAACAAGTCGCTTATCTTTTAGGGCTCTCTCGATCACCCAAATCTGTCGAAAAATTTTGTGATGACGACCTTCGTTCAACTCAGCTACTAATGACAAGTCTACTAAATATACTATCATCAGAAGTTGTAAGTAGTTTGATCAATATCTATTACCAAATTTCCAAAAAATATTCGTAGCATTAAATATTGAAATTACGGGGATTTAGGATAAACGGTTAGACAATCTTCTCAAGAATGGGGAACTTTCCAGCGAAGAACCTTTCAGTTGTTTCAATCAAAGACTCGGCGATCTACTAACTTCCCTACAGAATCACATATTCTGTCACTGTCTTTGTTCAACCGACAAGATTTCTGGAATAGTAAGCACCGACCTTCAAACATTTAAAATATCAGTGGAAGAAATACAATAGTTTTACAAAAGATTCAAATGATTTATTTGATTTATTTATATACCAGAGTGAGAGGCTCTGGAAAGTACTAATGGATCATGTGTGTATGATTATTGAGAAGACGTTATCATTATATCAAAAAGCTCGTGAGGTGCTGAAGAGCAGGCAAGAATGTCATATCAGAGTTGCAAGTTAGAAGAAATTTTTTGAAGTTTAAATAGTTTTTTTACATTTACATTTGAATAACTGTTTCTTTCCTCAAAGGATTTGTTACAAAAGGTGTATTAAATTGTTATTTAAGGTATCATATATGTTGCTGTGGGCGGATCAATGCTTTCCCGGATTCTGAACGCCATGCTTCTTCCAAACACTGGAACTTATCATATTGTTATTGAACACTTACTCAAACTTCTGATTGAGATGGAAGAAGTCGTTAGAAAGTTGCCGCAAGTAGAAGTACAGCGATACCATGAAGAATGGAACCCAGGTTTATAAATAATGACCGTTGTCTAGTTTTCATCGTTTTTTCGGTCAATTAATGTCGTATGCTATATGTATCGCTAGATGCAGCAACTCCCACAGCTTCTGAGTCGGAATCGGACAAATGTGGAAGTATATGGACTTGGTTTTTTGATATGGAAAGAACTTGTAGCCATTTGATCGGTAGGCTGGTAGGTGAATTGATTCGAGGGATACCAAAAACGCCAGAAGAATTACAATGCAGCAATTGGTTATCAAATCGGCTTTTTTCTCATGGGATTGAAGCTAACTTTACTGAATCTGCTTTTGAGAGCGTATGTGGAATATTCATTGGCCACGAAGCCGAATGGATCGAGGTTTTACAATCTACAGTCTCTACAATCGATATTAAGGATGAAGTGAAAGGCCTCTTTAGCTTGATAGTCCCGGTCCCACTAGAAGATCATAGTGTAATTATCTAATTTTTAACTAAACAAAAAATACATAATTTTGACCAACTAATTGTTCATTTATTTTTTAGTCTGGAACTGGTAATATCACATGCCTCTACGAGTTGATGTTCGAACATGCAAAAAGTTTAGACTGGGAAACTTCAGATGTGGTTGAAGATCCATTGCTCGATTCAGTTTCCAGAGTTTTACTTTTAGCCTTGATAAAGCATACAGGTTTGATGTCTGAAATGAAAAACATGTCTGTGTAAGTATCTCTTTCTTTCTATGATACAACTGTTGAGCTATTATTATTTACATCTGTTTTTAATGTATTTACAGCCCTGAATCTAGACATAGCTCAAAATTGGATGAACTTTTTGCCCTTATTTTTCACGTTCGAACAAAGCTATTGGCTATTCGTCAAGAAGAGATACTAAAAGATATTACGGTCAGAGACATAGAAGACGACAGTATTGTGGGCATCGCATCTCAGATTGGTACCCTTCACTCACCGGTTACTGCTGAAGTATCTGACTCAAGGAGGGCTGAGTGGAGTGAAAATTCGGATGAAGATAATTCAGTGGTTCGACCGACTTATGGATCTATTAATACTGGATCGCCTATCGCGAATGCAGAAGAAGCAGTCGAGTTTTTAAGCAATTTGCGTACTTCAGCAGTAGACTTCCTTAGTGATTTTCGAAACTCTGCTACTCCTCAGTCCTTGTCACCTCTTAATCTTAATAATAACAACGAACAAAGTGCAATTTCCGTCAGGCATTCCTGGAGGGACCGAGAATTCGATGGACCGCTCGAATCAAATGTCGCGGTGATTCCGCCATCAACTCTCGCTGGAGGTAGGTCTGCAATTTGCTCCAGCCTTCCTTCAAGAGGTAGACAACGAGGGCGTGGACGTGGGCGAGTAGTTATGAGAGGGCACGATGACGACTTCCCTCGGTCTCTCCTACCTGCCATGCCTTCATCTTCCAGGTATCCTCCACCTGCTTTAATCGATCTTACTATCGAAAGTGAGTCCTTTGGAAACGACCCAGAAAGCGAGGGCTATTTTTTTCTAACAGAGCCCTCGTCTCCGGTTCCAGTAAGTAACAATAGCGGTTATCATAATTCTGAGTACTTTGCTCAGCCAACATCAACTCCTGATCAAACAACATTGCAGACTCCTCAAAAGACGATCTCTGAAACCCCAGCTGATCTAAGCTATGAAAAAATATGCCACAAAATCATCCGAAATTCAGTGCTCTTATTGATTGGAGTAAACACAGCTGTAAACTTCAAGCATCCAAGCAGCACAGAAGAGGAAGTAGGAAAAAATGGTGGTACTTCAATGGAAGACATACTGTCCCATGACTACGATGATGAAGATGAACAAAATCTCCCATCTGCAAAAAGCTCAGAGACTTTTCGGTCACCCGAAAGTCGATATTACGGTTCCTTTGGAGGCAGGCGTGAAGGTCAGCGAAAAGGGGTTACTCTTGTTCGAAAATTTGGAAGAAATGTTCTTCGATTTGTCTCGAATGAAGTGATTCTTTCAAAGGGAGAATGGTATTTTGATGGACTTAACTCCCCAGAAGGCTGGAATTCTGAACACCAGTTCATCCTGTCGGCCCTTCGATGGCAGGAGGAACGAGCAAAGTTACGAATAGAAGCTTTGTCTCAAATATCCGAATTGATTTCAAAATCCAGAAAAATTGAAGATGTTTCTGATATCCCCTGTAACTCTGAAAAGGGGGAATGCGAGTACTTAGCATCTGTCCATGAATTCTTGTTAGCCGGATGTTACCAACTAGGTCTTGCGAGTCCAGTTAATTTGAAAGGAGATGCTAGTGAAATCGAAATGAGCTTACAACATTGCCATTACCTTGATTCAGTACAGGCAGCACCTATAAATCTTCAAAGTCGAGTTATCCAGATTGTACACAAAATAATGCAGTGGCTGATATCCAGCCTCCAAAATCAAGCGTCATTCCTTGAAGGAAGCTACTCAGTTGATCATAGAAAGTTTGAAAAACTACAAAGCGACGAAGTTAAACTTCTAAATCTCTTCTCACTCAGTTGCCGTTTCAAAGCTAATGATGTGAAGCTGGTTGTGAACTCGGGGCTATTGTCTTTGCTAGAAAAATTTGCTGGAGGAAACTTGCAATGTACTGGCAATGTTCTTGGAAAAGTAAACAATGACATGTGGTCAGGATTACCATACCCTCACTACGTGACAGTAGCCAGTGTGCGCCTTCTGCATATGATTGCTGTATCTGCAGCGTAAGTTTCAAAATCGATGATGTGTGTGAATTTAACTTTATTTTTATGTGTTTAATCTGATTTACAATAGAATTCATTCGGATAGACTGGAGGAATCTTTAGTCGAACGAGTGGCCGACGTGTTACATGGTCAGCTAATGGGGCTTCTAATATCTTTATGTGGAGACCGCATAACCTTTGACGGAGGCTCTCCAACACCTCAAGGAACACCAGACACGCCCATAATCTCCCTTTCTCCTGTTGCCGATTCGCAAAAGCATATTTGTGGTTCACAGGTCCTGTTTGTAAGTCTGAGAATTAATTCTAATACTTCTATGACTCCAATGAGACTGATTTTAGGTAATTGATATTTATTTATTTTAGAATTCGTCTAAAGCAATTTTGGCACCTATGGAAAAACAAGAAGTGGAAATGCGACTTGGAGACTACTTAGTGTTTCTTAGACGGCTGATTTCAAGTAGCTCAATGGGTAAATATTTATGCAGGCAACCTTGGATTAAACTTATGATGTCGTTTTTGTCTACGAAACCTTGTGATGAGGTGGAGATTTTTCTAAACCTCGGCAACGATGTAACGGCAGATTGTTGTTCCCCTTGCACATCACAATCTCCAGGCGTTTCAAGCAGCGCCGAGACTTTATTGAATAGAAATTCAAGCTTTTTAAATAATAAGCAACAGGCATTGACTGCGATCGAGAAAGAAATTTGTAAAAATATCCTATTGACACCTGGACTACGCCCTCGTCTACTTACTATCCAGCTACTTGATTCTATTTTGAGCCTGATGCCGCCTGACTGGTCAGATTTAAAAGAACAGGTATGTAATTTTTATCATTTAATTTCACCGAGGGGCAGGGAATAAAAAGTCAGACAGTGAAAGGGTTACGCAAGATTCTGAGACGAGATTATGAATTTAAGTGTAAACGAAAACGTAACTATTCCTTCTTTGGATTTCATTTGGTTTTGTTTGTTTGAAACAAACGGAAAATTCTGATATAACATAAATATTAGGGATTACATGTACTTAACCCTCATCGGTTTCCGTAACTTCATTTTAAAATCTAAGCTTTTTAGCCCGTTCGTTAGGGCTTATTTGAACGATTCATTGCACTAACTTCGGGAATTATGCTTTTGTAGGCTTAACATAACTTTTTATTATACATTAAACAGGATTTTTGAGAACGGTTTTTTGTTTCTAGGTTATAAAAGATCTACTTCAGCAGTTACAGGACAACATGTGGTCAGTACCAATATATGAAAGGGCAAAGCAAAATATTCTAAACCGAGATGATGTTTGTCGCTCCATATACGGTAAGCTGTTTAGTTTTTTTTTTGTTGCTGTATATTTGAATGGGTTTTTTATTTATTTAGGTGAAACGTTGTTCGCCGATAGGAATGATTCGGTAAAGTTGGCGTTTGACACCGATAAAGGAGTCTGTTGTTTCATTGAGAACAGTCAAACTTTGGTCCATGGTCGAGGTGAATAAATCAGGAATTATTGTTAAATAAAGCAGCTTAATTTAATCTCTTTTTCCTAGGCGGAAGAGGCTATGGAGTTTCTAATGTTGGTTTCTCATCTGGTAATGATTAACGTAAAATTATCTTTAAATCCTTCTTAAAGCATACTTGATTTAAAAAAAATCAAGAGTAAAATTGACACGGATTCTTTTTCAGGTTGTCATCAGTGGAAATTTTTAATCGTAAAGGAGAATAGAGGTAACGAAGGAACCTGTATTGGGGTATGTAGGTGGCCAATTGTAGATCAGAGCCATCGGAGTACAGCAGATATGTGGCTTTACAGAGCATATAGGTATGCATTTAAACTTAAAAGATAACCCCACCCATGAATCGAACTTGTAGAGTTGTTTTTAATTTTGTATTTTTAGTGGGAATCTTTACCACAAAGGAGAGCACACAAACACATTACCAAGTTACACACAAGGGGATTACTTAACTTGCATCCTGGATGTTGACAACAAAACGCTCAGTTTTGGTAAAAATGGCGAAGAACCAATTTTGGCGTTTCAAGATGTTGATGCAACTGAATTATTTCCCTGTGTGTTATTTTATAGCACAAATCCAGGAGAGAAGGTATTTATTTAGCTGGTGTGTGTTTGGAAGCATTTTTAAAGTTCTCGGTACGTTTTATTTATTCAAAAACTAGGTAAAAATAACCGATTATGAACCAAAACGACCATTAAAGACATTACTTGCTGGGGAACCTTCATGTTCTCCGATTGGGAGCACTCTGGCGGAATCTCACATCTCACTGCTTAGAAAGCTCCATTCCTTAGAAGGTTGGACTAAAACGGTATGCAATAAGTCACATTACTTTATTATTCACCGAAGACATTAAAGGATATCTTTCTAAACATTCTAAATTAATTCCTAATATCATTTTGCAGGTGAATGATTGTTTAATGGAGCGATTAATGAATGGGAAAGATATCATTTTTGACTCCGGAGGAGACAAGACACCAACACCTTCTGTGGAAAGTAGTATAGAGACGGATGATCAAACAGAAGTTGATTCTGGAGACGAAATACCAAGAGATAATATTAAAAAATATAAACCTAGCAGCTTTGAAGAAATTGAGCGACTTTGCAAAGAAGTTTGGCCAGTTTTGGCTGTAATTGGTGGAGTTGACCGTGGCCTTAGAGTAGGGGCTAAGTGTACACACAAACCAACAGGTAAGAAAGCTGTAGTTTTGGGAACGTTGAAGACTGGACTAACATCTGTGAAGGTTCAGTGGGACGATGCTGAATCATCTGTAAGGTAAGGTTTTTCATGGCATCTCGTTTGTGAATTAAAAAATTCAAGCTCATGACTATCTCTTCAAAACATTTCAGTGATGCTTTAGTATCTACTTTGGAACCTTGTCCAGTAACTCCATTCGATGCTGCCAAATTAAATTGTTTAACACCGGAACTATTGAGATTTTTAACAAAACTCTCAGGAATAACAGATGAGGTACCGTACATAATTATATATGCATGTTTATCTGATCAATATTAATTTTAAAAAGTTATAAAGTATCGGATTCATTGATGTTTTTAGATGGATCTTCCAAGTGACGACGTGGAGCACCCTATTGAAAGAGATATTGCTCCTGAAGAGCTGAATACCGAGTCTGATAAAGAAAATGACGAAGAAATGACTACATCCCTTAAGTGTATGAAAGGCGAGGCTTCAGAAATGACTATGTGGGATTCTAGCTCATTTAATTCTAGTCAGCAGCCAGCTTTTCCTTCCACTGAATCTCATCTGACCGGTACTAATTCCACAACGGCAGTAGAGGCTTTATCATCTCAGATGGTGTCTGATATAATTCAAGAAGTAACCAGAAAAGGCAGTTTAGAACCTATAAATACTGAGAATGATTGTGGTATCAGTAGAGAAAGAATCGATGTCCAGGTAATTGTTTTTTCTTAGTGTGTACTCGGTCAGAATGAAATTGTTACGTTTCCCAAATCATATATATAACAATGTATATGACATATTTTCAGATTGATAGAAAAAGATCTGCATTAGAACTGGAAGGTGCAAGCATGAAAATGGGATTTATTCAGTTTGGAGCAATGAAAAGTTTACGCACAATTTTAAGTTGTAGCAGTTTTACAGAGTTTCTCTTAGTACCTAAAAGGAGCAAGAGTGGACCAAGACCATCTACAAGTGAATCAAAAGAGGATGAAAAGGGTTCTTCTGAGAAGCTAGCCGAGCTTGAAAAAGAAAAAGATTTTCTGCCCTGTCCATACTGTGGGAAAGAAAATCCCGCAGATGCTGAAGGAGATTGTCTCCACTGTTCACAAAACTTTGATTTACAGAAAGCCTTAGCGGAAGCCTTCGCTCACCTAGTAAAAGTAAGCAGCGCAATACTTTCAGTAATTTTGATGTGGTTTTAATCTTACTTTTTATTTATTCAGATCAGCGTTAGGCCCTGTCGGTCGTCCAACCTTTATCCTTTGTCCGAATTGGAAAGAGTACAATGTGTTATCCAACATCAACACATCAAAAGTTTAATTGATACCGCTGGTCCTAAATTTACATCTCATGTTCCTTACTGTGACGAATCTGGTGAATTACAGCGAGAACCCTCTCCGGCACCCAAGATACGGAGGCAACCAAGTGTACGTTTATTATCACATTACTAATATTACTATTTATTGAACACTTCCAGATCTTGAAATTTTCAAGTATATTCGTATTGATTAATTAAATTAATTTTTTGCAGGATGCTGAATCCCGTTTCCTACCAGCAAGATCTGCTCGTAACTTTCTGCCAATGACTTTGGCCTCAATCGCTGGTCGGGTTTACCCTCCTTTGAGATTTGCTCAAGGTATGTTAGTTGTATTTATTTTGCATTTAAATTATTTTGTTATATGATAGTGAAACTTCTTTTTAATAGGTGCAGCAGCCCCTAACAGTACAGCCAGTAGTATAGATAGAAATCAAAGAAACGGTCCTTTTCCTGAAGAAACTGAAAGACTACGTCCAATTGACTGTAGTATTTGGAGAGAATCCGAAGGCAATACAAGTTTTCTTGGTGGACCACCCTCAAGAACTGGTACTGGGCTTGTTAGTGGTCCTCAGGTGTTGAGAAGAAGACAAAGACGATCTCCATCTCCTCCTACAGTTAGAGGAGCAACACAATCTGGAGGATCATCTGCAGGAACACCTCGACTTCCAACCCCGTTGCTAGAAATGGGCTTTACTCCACGGCATATTAGGAGTGCCATGCAAGTCTTAGGTAAGCCAACGAATAGCTCTTAACGAATTAATAAATTAAAACTTGAAATATTTGAATAATTTGAATCGCTATTTTTAGGATTAACGGGTGAACTTTCTGTTGCTGCTGTCAGCCAGTTAGCCAGTTGGATGTTAGAAAATCCAAGCATAGAGTCAGATGAAAACCTATTGCAAGATCGTCCTGCTCGGCCATGGTCGATGGGAAGCAATGGAAATCATCTTGCTAGATTTGAACAACTTTCTCGAATGGAAGTGAGTACAATTACAACTTTATAGGTCAATTTTATTTTACATTGTTATTTGAATTATTTTAGCAGTCTGAAAGTCGTCGAGGTGAACGTCTGAGCCAAGCTGTAAATGCCACAGCTTCACCAAGCTCATCATCTGCTGATGCTTACCAACCCTTCAGTAGTCGTAATTTTAAGATATAAGCTAATATTTACATTTTAATTTCTCAATACTGAAGAAATGCTCTGAAATTACTCAATTTTTCAGATATTAGCGAACGAGTTAGTCAACTAGTGTCCTTGGATCGACTATCCTTCCAAGACTATATCAGGTTGGTGATAATCAAATTATATTAAATTCAATATTCTTGGGTAAACTTGATTTAAAATATTCTTCATGCGTTAAGAAAAATAATAATTTTGTGATAATAGGCAAGCTCGTGGTGTCAGCGCTCGAGAGAGATTACAAGATGTGCGATTTGCTAGGCCATACCTTAGCGAAAATGATGAGCCTGTAAGAAGTATAACACAGAGACCTGACCTTAGTGCTCGTGCAACGTGTAGTTCTCACGACCATAGCCAGTCTCTATTTTTGGTTAGTAACTCCAAGGGCAAGAGTCTAAAGCGTTATACTTTAATTTGATTCAGTAATCTGAAATTGTAATGTTTATACAGATTCCTCTGGTAAAAGTAATGACACAACATGGCGATCGAGGGTTGTGCTTGTTCTGTTGTAGGCTAGAAAGAGACATAGCTAGACATTTTTCAAGCTGTCATCCTGGCTGTGGTATTCGATTTCCAGAGGGCTTTTGTGGGGAAATCCAAGGTAGATTATTCAACAAACGATTAAAAAAGCATTAGACGATTTTCCTAACTGAAGTTTTAATCCCTTTCAGAATCATCTTTCGGGCTATGTGACCAATGTTATGATCAGTATGGGGGGCAACATATCTTTAGAACACCTCCTCCAGCCTCAAGCTCGACATTACCAGAAATGGCATTGGCTTTACCTCCTTTAACAATGTTAGGGAATGAAAATTCCTTGGACAATGGATTTCAAGTGCGTGAGGATCAATTGGCCTATACTTTTTCAAGAATGTCGTTGAACCGTGAAATGACTGAGTCATGTGCAGGAATGTTACCGTATTTGAGCCTCAAAGAAAGAAAGCCGTACCCCAATCACGTAGTTTTTGATCAGTGTGATCCTATGGGTGCTAAAGTGGTCGATAAAGTAGCCGAAGCGAAAATAATTGGTATTATGTTAGCATTGTTGATTTAAAGAAATTCGTGCGGTTAAAAAACTTTTCATTTTACTGTTGATCAGGAACAGTAACATCTAGTAGGCCATTAGGAGAGCAAGTCATGTCAATGGATGACCCCCAGCAACGAATTACTACTTTAAAAAATGTAACTGCCGCTGCTCAAGTAATGATTGCCAGGAGTATTGTCATGAAAGCATTGACACTCCTCAGCATCAGGTAAAATATTTCATAAAACTCACAAGTGCAACTTCATATAGCCCGAGCCAGGTTGATAAAAAATTTCAAGCTTCTAAGCCAATTTATAAAA